>APFE030815473.1:1356-19588 GCA_000404065.3 Pinus taeda | reverse complement strand
TATGGAGATAATAAAAAGGAACCTTGAAAAGAATAATTCAGACATATTGTAAGCCCCTGCCTACAAAATAAGCAGTGTGACCCTCCTTCATCAGGTACAGATGATAGTATTTGCAAAGCCTGTGGTATTGATGAGTGCGCTGATTGTATTCAAATATGTGATGCCTTTGATGGAGCATATCATACATATTGCCTTTCACCTCCAATTAATCTTCCACGGACCCACATTTTCTTGACACCCTTATTTGAAAGCTAAAATGTCACTGCTACCAGTGTGGGCAAATGTTGTTTCAGATATTCCAGCAATGTTCTCTGTTTGGCCATTAGAAGCTACAGGTATTGCATCTACAGACACTGTAATGTATTTCAAGAGCTTTGGGTAAAGTCTCCCTGCAAACTCTTCAGTATTGTCCGTCACCACACTAGCATGATTCAGTGAAGGGCATGAAAATTTTGGGTCTGGATGGGATATGGTGCTGTTTCCAGCTGTTTTGTCAATTATTGCCTCAAAGATTTTAGTAGTGCCTTCCGGTGTGTTATCAGGAGTTGCAAACAGAGAATTAACATAACCGGGCACTTCTGTTCTGCCTATTGCTGTGAAGTGACTGTATATATGGGCATGGTGAGATATGCCATCAGTCAACATACCATTTAAGTTGTATTCATACATATCATGGTCATCTTGTTTCCCATCGTTCCTAGAAGACAAGTAATGGGTGTCATTAACATCAAATGCTCCACGTTTTGCCAGAGGAATTACCAGAGAGTTTTCCATCTAATAATTTGATGGCAAACGTTTTGCATCACCATTTGACTGGCAGATTCAGCACTTCACAATGTTCGTATTGTTTCTGACAGCAGCTTCTTAGTTTCAAAGAGCGAGGCCTGGGCAGTAGCATTTATAACTGATGATGATGTTCTGTGTTCATTTACATTCTGTTTCCTCGCAACTCTTCTGACAGAGGAGCATGGTCTGTTTCGATATATATATTTTTCATTGCAGAGCACGCCCTCTGGCGGTAATCCTGGAAGTACATAAAGAAATATTAGAATTCACTAACATCATGCGAGAATTTGAGATTGTTGTTGTAGCATACAGAATGGGAGGAGACCCTGAGAGATTTGTTTAGTGAAAATGGGAATGTCTCAGGTGCAAAAGTCATTTATAATTGTAAAGATGGAGTGCCTCGTGCCTTTGGTTTTGTTTCTTTAGCCTCACAATCAGAAGTGGAGGCTGCCATTGCTTCATTGCACGGGAAGGAGTTTCATGGACGAATTCTGGTGGTGAGACAAGTCAGAGCAACGAACAAAGAATTTTATGAAAGAATACTAGTAGTGAAAGATGCAAAGGTGAAGAGCCAAGTATGATCTTTTGCGAAAAGTTGAGGAAACGAGGATGTTCCATCATGGATGCGATCTTTATAGAGGCTGTAATTAAGCAGGACATGTACAAAATGGTATATTTCTCAGTTATTGTTTGTGACTGCAGTCTTTTCCTCAGGACTTTAACCAAGCATGAGCAAAAGTCTGTGATGGTTGTGACAGTTTTGACATTGATGATCCCGAGGCTAGCATATCTGCCCATGTAAATTTGAATGGAGGCACCCGTGATCAAGATGCTCGACTTGATTGGCAAGGAGAGCCTATGCTAGGTCGTCTACCATATAATCGTTGTGGCCATCTCCAGCTTGGGCATGATTCACGGGATGTAGTGGAATGCAATACCAAGTGCCCGTGTGGATCAAAGTGTTTGATTGAACAAATCCCAAGGGGAAAATTTGTTATTGAATATGTTGGAGAGGTGCTCTTTCAGAATGAAGCCTTGGAACGTGCTCAAATGTGTGATGAACACAGCCTTAGATATATTTTCAGTATGGATCATCCAAGTGTTGCTAAAGAGGATCAACTGGTTATCGACATTTTTAGAATGTCAAATTTAGCACGCTTTTTCAACCACAGTTGTGCAAGAAATTTATTAATTTACAGGGTTTACATAGAGACTTTAGATACTACAATTTATCGGATGGGTATGTATGCATGCCACGACATAGAACTTGGGGAAGAACTTAAGTATGATTATAATGTGTCAGTGTAAGTATATGCCAACAATGGAGCCATCTATGCTACCTCTCAACAACTATCAAATTGATGTGCCAGGTTAAAACTTAAGACACACAACAAAATTACAAATTGTTAGTGTCAGCCTGAAACTCAAAAAATTTGCCTCCGACATTTTGGTCTTTGAAAATATTTAAGTATTTCCTTTGGCAACTTCTATCTCTGGGAGGTTCTCTTTTTGTTTATGCCTATTGAATTGGAATTTTCTGTTGTTTAGTTTAGGGGTGCTTGCTAAGTTTTTGGTGAAAGCATCTGAAGTCCATTCAATCTAGAGTTGGGCAAGCTATCATTGAGCAGAGCGATCAACCTGTTTTACCTCCGAAATGCTTAGTTGGAGAGCGTGAGAAAATTCAAGAATTTCATAGTTTGGCAAAGGCAGTATTGATATCAGTTGGAATCATTAGGGATGCAATACTTGAAGGAACTGGTAAAGATGATGTTGGTCGTGTCTTGAATCGCATTTTGGGATTGGCACCTGATATCCAAAAACAGATTTTTGAGTATTTTATTTTGGTGTAAGATGCTCACAAAGCAGGTGATTTTGATTCGGGAATTGTTGATATCAAGGCCAACCTTATAGAGCTTCAAGGATCTCCTCAGACAGTACATGCGGATCCCATATCTGCGGCTTCAACTACTCTGTTCACATTAATGATTGATCGTGGAATGACATTTGAGGCTGCGTCTGGGTTGTTAGATCAGAATGCTAAGATTGCTGGCTGTCGAGTAATTGATGATCGCTGCAAGGCTTAGAGCGTGGTGAAATGGTGAGATGGTGTTTGAAGGGCATATAGCTGGGCATTGACCTGTAGTGATTTTCTCCTCTCAAAATGCGCTTCAAGGATCAGCTTTATTGAAAAAATCGGTGTTATTCAAATGACAAATCTAACCTGGCAATGAAAAGTGAAAAGTAAAGACCGATACAAGCACAAAATATTAAACATAGGCAGAAGAATAGGATTCAATTTCCTATTTATGACTTCAGATTTCCTTATTTGAATGACCAACGCGTTTCCAAAGATTTGGGGCGCAGTTATAAAATCCAGAAATGCATTTCCCGAGATTTGGGGGGCAGTTATAAAATCCAGAATGTGCAAAGTGGCACACAAAATTCGTTTGATTATGTTTATTTTCAGTGATTGGGATTGACACCTGTAATGCCACCATTTCATCAGTTTTCAACAGTTCGAGTAGAAGAAGGAGCGCTTTTTATTTTTAGAAGAGCTGATTGTTTTCTGTTAGTTTATTTATTAATAATAACAAAAACAAATTTCGGTTCTTGGGGTCGATTTGTTTTCCCCCAGCTGTATTTATTTCATATATTAAAAATTCATTTGTAAAAGAGGAAGGGAGTTAGTCAGGGGATTTTTTCTTAGTGCTGGAGGAGAGCTGAGCTCCATTGTACTGTCTTTGACAGAGGGATTTTTAATGAAAATTTCACAGCTCTGATTTCGGAGATTCATGTGGTATGTTAATTTAGCATAAGTTTTCCCTTTGTCTCATATGTAAACTGTTATGTTTCATTCGCCTCACGATCATTTCTAATTGAGCAAATGAAGTGTTTAGGTAGAATTCATAGTATTATATGCTCTACCTATAAGTTTGTTCAATTCAATATTTTCTTCTGTTTGACAAGGATTCAAAGTTATTGTTTGCCCTTCTCAGCTCCTCACCGGTCTTGCCATCCCATTTAAATCTAGATTTGATGTTAAATTCCTTGCCTACCTTGCCTCAGTCGTCAACCTATGTTGTTCATTATATTTCTCTATTTGAAGCTGTGATTTTTCCCATGCAGCCCAGAAAAACCTTGTTATTTAATTAAAAAATCCCTTTTTAATCAGTTTACTAGCCTAATATTTGTGTTACCTTGATTGGTCATCTCTTCCCATTGAAAATTTAACGAGATTGACCGGAGAGAGCCTTCTCCTGCCCCGTAGGGCTAGCTACGGGGCTGAATGGTTTGATGTTGCCTTGAAGGTTTACCTTTCTCAGCCTGAGGTGAAATCTCAAGCGCTAACATATTGGCGACCATACTGGGGAGAACATTTGACTTGTTGATTGTCTCGTCCCAGTACATGCAATCAAAGTACAGATATGATGCTGATGGTGGATAGCACTCAGATACATATACAGGCTGAACTATTCACCCGACGGCTCCAATTCGATCCTGACACTCCAGAACTTGCTGATCCGTTCATGCAATGGAAGGGTATGTGGCAGACCCTGCCGTGTGTGAAGCTATAGAAGAAATAAGACATTTGTTAGCAAATCTTGAATTTGATGAAAATGTTTACAGTGTTTGGCTTCATTTGTTCAAACCTTTAAAGGTCTTGAAAATTGAATTGTGCGAGTTAATTGTTGAAAGAATTGAAGACGAGATTCAATGGTTAGATGAGCAGATCTAGTCCTATGATTTCCAAGACCCCAAAAAGTTCTTGGAAATCCTTCCTCCATTGAAACAAGAAATCATAGAATCATTTACAATCGTTTACATTGATAGTGTGCAGCTGGAAGTATGCATTGCAGAGTTGGGGCAGCCAACAGAGTCTGTCTTCCGTGATCCTATTGCGGCATATATGGACATGTTTTTCACTCTGATTGACAGATCAGGCTGTCTTGTATGTGACCAGGCTCATTACTTGCACGAAGGGCTGCCAGCTACTACATCTGTGACCTCGTGGAAGCATTCTCGAGCTACATCATTCTCAGGTTTACTTGAATGGTTAATTTGGTGTTTTAGTATTACTTGATCTAGTGTTTGTACAGCAAAGTAGGGTAGCTTTGTAAATAAATAACAGCCATAAGGGCAACATCGTATTTTAGTTTGCTTGAAGATTGTTAAGCTATTTTCAGTTTGAGTTCAGTTTCAGTTTGAAAATAAGTCAAGAGTTGTGTTGATGATGACTCCATTGCCCAATGTGTGGAGGCACTGTCTGCTCTTCCAAAGTTCCGCGGTTCTTGGCACCTCCACGGAGCGACAGCTGCCATCCCAAGTGGAGCCGATGTTAGACTCCATCTCACGTCAGAGATTGATTCTTCTTCAAAACCCTGTTTTGAAGAAGAAATCATAATGTATTGTTTTAAATTATGTAATTTATCTTCAGCTCTTCAAAGGCAGCAACGACTTCAAAGCTCCTATCTGCACAAGCACAATTCACAATATCATTAGCAATCAGAGGCAAAACGCTATGTGGAGAAAATACCAATTGCAGTAGTATCAAGTGCACAAGTTCATGGTGGTATTTTGAAAGATGGTACACGGATGGTTATAAAGATGCAACACTTGCAAATAGAGACAATGATGCGTTATGGTCTTCGTAATCTTGCTTGGATAGTTTATGGAGATAATCAAGATGAACCTTGAAAAGAATAATTCAGACATATTGTAAGCCCCTGCCTACAAAATAAGCAGTTTGACCCTCCTTCATCAGGTACAGATGATAGTCTTTGCAAAGCCTGTGGTATTGATGAGTGCGTTGATTGTCTTCTAATATGTGATGCCTGTGATGGAGCATATCATACATCTTGCCTTTCACCTCCAATTAATCTTCCACGGACCCACATTTTCTTGACACCCTTATTTGAAAGCTAAAATGTCACTGCTACCAGTGTGGGCAAATGTTGTTTCAGATATTCCAACAATGTTCTCTATTTGGCCATTAGAAGCTGCAGGTATTGCATCTACAGACACTGTAATGTATTTCAAGAGCTTTGGCAGAAGTCTCCCTGCAAACTCTTCAGTATTGTCCGTCACCACACTATCATGATTCAGTGAAGGGCATGAAAATTTTGGGTCTGGATGGGATATGGTGCTGTTTCCAGCTGTTTTGTCAATTATTGCCTCAAAGATTTTAGTAGTGTCTTCCGGTGTGTGATCAGGAGTTGCAAACAGAGAATTAACATAACCGGGGACTTCTGTTCTGCCTATTGCTATGAAGTGACTGTATATATGGGCATGGTGAGATATGCCATCACTCAACATACCATTTAAGCTGTATTCATACATATCATGGTCATCTTGTTTCCCATCGTTCCTAGAAGACAAGTAATGGGTGTCATTAACATCAAATGGTCCACGTTTTGCCAGAGGAATTACCAGAGAGTTGTCCATCTAATAATTTGATGGCAAACGTTTTGCATCACCATTTGACTGGCAGATTCAGCACTTCGCAATGTTCGTATTGTTTTTGACAGCAACTTCTTAGTTTCAAAGAGCGAGGCCAGGGAAGTAGCATTTATAACTAATGATGATGTTCTGTGTTCATTTACATTCTGTTTCCTCGCAACTCTTCTGAGAGAGGAGCATGGTCTGTTTTGATATATATATTTTTCATTGTAGAGCACGCCCTCTGGCGGTAATCTGGGAAGTACATAAAGAAATATTAGAATTCACTAACATCATGCGAGAATTTGAGATTGTTGCTCTAGCATACAAAATGGGAGGAGACCCTGAGAGATTTGTTTAGTGAAAATGGGAATGTCTCAGGTGCAAAAGTCATTTATAATCATAAAGATGGAGTGCCTCGTGCCTTTGGTTTTGTTTCTTTAGCCTCACAATCAAAAGTGGAGGCTGCCATTGCTTCATTGCACGGGAAGGAGTTTCATGGACGAATTCTGGTGGTGAGACAAGTCAGAGCAACGAACAAAGAATTTTATGAAAGAATACTAGTAGTGAAAGATGCAAAGGTGAAGAGCCAAGTATGATCTTTTGCGAAAAGTTGAGGAAACGAGGATGTTCCATCATGGATGCGATCTTTATAGAGGCTGTAATTAAGAAGGACATATACAAGATGGTATATTGCTCAGTTATTGTTTGTGACTGCAGTCTTTTCCTCAGGACTTTAATCAAGCATGAGCAAAAGTCTGTGATGGTTGTGACAGTTTTGACATTGATGATCCCGAGGATAGTATATCTACCCATGTAAATTTGAATGGAGGAACCCGTTATCAAGATGCTCGAGTTGATTGGCAAGGAGAGCCTATGCTAGGTCGTCTACCATATAATCGTTGTGGCCGTCTCCAGCTTGGGCATGATTCACGGGATGTAGTGGAATGCAATACCAGGTTCCCGTGTGGATCAAAGTGTTTGATTGAACAAATCCCAAGGGGAAAATTTGTTATTGAATATGTTGGAGAGGTGCTATCTCAGAATGAAGCCCTGGAACATGCTCAAATGTGTGATGAACACAGCCTCAGATATCTTTTCAGTATGGATCATCCAAGTGTTGCTGAAGAGGATCAGCTGGTTATCGACATTTTTAGAATGTCAAATTTGACACACTTTTTCAACCACTGTTGTGCAAGAAATTTATTAATTTACAGGGTTTACACAGAGACTTTAGATACTAGAATTTATCGGATGGGTATGTATCCATGCCATGACATAGAACTTGGGGAAGAACTTAAGTATGATTATAATGTGTTAGTGTAAGTATATGCCAACAATGGAGCCATCCACGCTACCTCTCAGCAGCTATCAAATGCATGTGCCAGGTTAAAACTTAAGACACACAACAAAATTACAAATTGTTAGTGTCAGCCTGAAACTCAGAAAATTTGCCTCCGACATTTTTTTCTTTGAAAACATTTAAGTATTTCCTTTGGCAACTTCTATCTCTGGGAGGTTCTCTTTTTGTTTATGCCTATTGAATTGGAATTTTCTGTTGTTCAATTTAGGGGTGCTTGCTAAGCTTTTGGTGATAGCATCTGAAGTCCATTCAATCTAGAGCTGGGCAAGCTATCATTGAGTAGAGCGATCAACTTGTTTTACCTCCGAAATGCTTAGTTGGAGAGCATGAGAAAATTCAAGAATTTCATAGTTTGGCAAAGGCAGTATTGATATCAGTTGGAATCATTAGGGATGCACTACTTGAAGGAAATGGTAAAGATGATGTTGGTCGTGTCTTGAATCGCATTTTGGGATTGGAACCTGATATCCAAAAATGGATTTTTGAGTATTTTATTTTGGTGTAAGATGCTCACAAAGCAGGTGATTTTGATTCGGGAATTGTTGATATCAAGGCCAACCTTATAGAGCTTCAAGGATCTCCTCAGACAGTACATGCCGATCCCATATCTGGGGCTTCAACTACTATGTTCACAGTAATGATTGATCGTGGAATGACATTTGAGGCTGCGTCTGAGTTGTTAGATCAGAATGCTAAGATTGCTGGCTGTCGAGTAATTGATGATCGCTGCAAGGCTTAGAGCGTGGCGAAATGGTGAGATGGTGTTTGAAGGGCATATAGCTGGGCATTGACTTGTAGTGATTTTCTCCTGTCAAAATGCGCTTCAAGGATCAGCTTTATTGAAAAAATCGGTGTTATTCAAATGGCAAATCTAACCTTGCAATGAAAAGTGAAAAGTAAAGACCGATACAAGCACATAATATTAAACATAGGCAGAAGAATAGGATTCAATTTCCTATTTATGACTTCAGATTTCCTTATTTGAATGACCAACGCGTTTCCAGAGACTTGGGGCGCAGTTATAAAATCCAAAAATGCATTTCCAGAGATTTGGGGCGCAGTTATAAAATCCAGAATGTGCAAAGTGGCACACAAAATTCGTTTGACTATGTTTATTTTTAGTGATTGGGATTGACACTTGTAATGCCACCATTTCATTTGTTTTCAACAGTTCGAGTAGAAGAAGGAGCGCTTTTTATTTTTAGAAGAGCTGATTGTTTTCTATTAGTTTATTTATTAATAATAATAAAAACAAATTCCGGTTCTTGGGGTCGATTTATTTTCCCCCAGCTGTGTTTATTTCATATATTGAAAATTCATTTGTAAAAGGGGAGGGGAGTTAGTCAGGGGACTTTTTCTGAGTGCTGGAGGAGAGCTGAGCTCCATTGTACAGTCTTTGACAGAGGGATTTTTAATGAAAATTTCACAGCTCTGATTTCGGAGATTCATGTGGTATGTTAATTTAGCATAAGTTTTCCCTTTGTCTCATATGTAAACTGTTATGTTTCATTCACCTCATGATCATTTCTAATTGAGCAAATGAAGTGTTTAGGTAGAATTCATAGTATTATATGCTCTACCTATAAGTTTGTTCAATTCAATGTTTTCTTTTGTTTGACAAGGATTCAAAGTTATTGCTTGCCCTTGTCAGCTCCTCACTGGTCTTGCATCCCATTTAAATCCAGAGTTGATGTTAAATTCCTTGCCTACCTTGCCTCAGTCGTCAACCTGTGTTGTTCATTATATTTCTCTGTTTGAAGCTGTGATTTTGCCCATGTAGCCCAGAAAAACCCCGTTATTTAATTAAAAAACCCCTTTTTAATCAGTTTACTAGCCTAATATCTGTGTTACCTTGATTGGTCATCTATTCCCATTGAAAATTTAACGAGATTGACCGTAGAGAGCCTTCTCCTGCCCCGTAGGGCTAGCTATGAGGTTGAATGGTTTGATGTTGCCTTGAAGGTTTACCTTTCTCAGCCTGAGGTGAAATCTCAAGCGCTAACACCTACCAATGCTAATCTGATGAAAATATCCTTTCGTGGACCTTTTCAGTGCCACCTTTGTCAACAAGATGAAGAAAAAAAATAGCACCTCTTCCTTAGCTTCCCATCCACCAGAGAATTTTGGAACTGTATCTCTTCTCACTATACTTTTCACAACAATTGGCATGGCAACAACATACAAGAAGCTTGGAAAGCATGGTGTCATGATCACAGGGGCAAATCCAGAAATCTGCCTCTTATAACCTATTGGGCCATCTGGATCGCTAGAAATCGCTCTATTTTCAACCTCAAAGACCCCCAATGACCATCTATACTTCACCATACTATAGCTGAATTTGGAATTCTACCTGAAGATGATGATCTTGCCCCTACCTGCACCATCACTCTGGAAAGCATTGACTATACTAAACCTTGGCATACTTTGATGGTTCTGCTCATCAGGACGCGGGATGTGGGGGAAGAGCCATACTTCACCTAAATGCCTCTCACAAATAAAAAATCCATATCAACCTGGGAATGGGTACAAACAATTTTGCTGAGCTTAGCATTGCCAAACGCCTCATATATTTCGCCTTAGAACATCATTGCAAACATCTACAGTTATATGGTGATTTAAAAATTGTGTGTGACTGGCTTAACAACACATCGCATTGTAATGCATATACACTGAGACACATTCTTGGAGAAGCTCAAAGAATGATATCCTCTTTTGACACATTTGTCTGTCGACATATTTACAGGGAACATAATTCGGAGGTTGATCAACTATCAAAAGAGGCAGCGCATCTACAGGATGATGACTGGTTGATACAGGAGGAAATTGATGGTACCTACCATCAATACTACCACAGACCGTTTGTTGATCTTGGTCAGTTTGGGCAATAAGCCCAACTATTACTGTTAACAGTGTAGATATCATGTTTTTATAACTATATATGCGGTTGTAGATATTATAGTTTTAGACTTGGCACATAGTACTACTCTCTCTGCGTAGAGATGTTATCATTTTTGGTTTTTATTCCTCCTCCTGTTTGAGAAAAGTTTGTTACAACTTGGTTGATGATTGGCTCCCTGCGAGGAGCATTCGAGATTAGTTGTTTAAGTTATATTTTGCACGGTGTCTTGTATCTTGACAGGCAATCTTGCCTCATTATGAATATGCCTCAGCATCTACAAAATGTAATTTCTTATATATTAATAGAAATTACGATCTTTTCCATGGGAAAAAAAAAGAATGCAGATCCAAATGAGGATATTTTTGTGTGCATAAATGCATGTAAAGGACTTGGTGGACCCCTTATGCAAGATAGGAATGTCATATGAATTGAAGAAAATAAAAGAACATGAAATAAATTATGCTTCTCATCACTTGGAGCTTATAGCCATTATCCATGCATTGGAAATGTGAAGAGATTATCTTAGGGAATGAAATTTTGAGTCAAAAATAGACCATAGTAGTTTGAAATACTCACATAGACAAATTATATGGTTAGAATGCCCTAATGAATCTAAATTTAACTTCAACAACATTAAGGGAAAATAAAATAAAGAGGTTAATTCACTCAACAAGAAGGTGCATGTAATATATGCTATAGCTATTAGCATATACAACATAAACTTAAAAATAATAATTTTGGAAGATCAGGATCAAGCTAACACTTTTTACAAATTAAAGAAGGCTTACAAAAAGGTAATTCACACCAAAAATTTAAATATTTCATGCTAGAAGAGGATGGAATCATCATGAAAAGGAACACAAGTTTATGTTCTTGATTCTCAAGAATTGAGAAATTTAGTGATAAGAGAAATGTATGATGCACCATTTGTTGGACACCTATGGTACTAGAAAATTATTGTAGGTATAAGAATCCAGTATTTTTGACTTAGTATTAAAAAAAATGTGGTTGATGAGATAGCCAAATGCATGTAATGTTAGAAGTTAAAGGCTAAACATAGACATCCAACATGATTTATATGTCCATTGTCCATTCCTAAATGCAAATGACAGATTGTTACCATAAATTACATCACGAAGCTACCAAGGATAACAAGGTGAGATGATTCCATCATGGTAGTGATGGACAAGATTAAGAAAGGAACACATATTAATTCAAATAATTTGATTGATAAGGAATCCAATATTGTGGAAATTAATATAAAAAGGAAATTGTGACGTTATATTTTGAGTTGGGATAACCTATAAAACAAAGTGATTGGTGGGCTAATATATATTCTAAAAGATATGGAAAAACATATGTTAAAGATCAGGAAAAATATAAAGGATATATAACATAGGTATAAAGTTGCGCAAGAAAAGGAAAAATGCATAGATAATTTAGATTGGTTGGACATGTTTTTTTAAATTGTAGGCTAAAAAGAGCTCACTAAAATTGGGAAGCTACCCAAAATCGGTAGCACAATATTGCGGGTCATTTGAAATCATATATAGGATAAGCTTGGTTATATACTTTCTTTCATTACTTGCATCCATGAATATTCTTAAAAGTGTTTCATATATGTTTATTGAAAAAGTATGTGCCTAATCCTAACCTTGTGATTGATTAGACTATTCTCTGGGTGGAGCACAAAGGGTCTTAGACTCAAAATTCAAAGTGCTCCTATGCAAAGCCATTATCTTAGTAAAGGTCTAGTGGACCTACTGCAATCCTGAAGATACCACATGGGAGCATGAAGAGGCTATGTGGGAGGACTACCCATGGATTTTTGCATATTTTGAGGAAATACCAATGTACATTTGTTTATAAATGATTAAATACTCCATTTTTTATAGATAGGATTAATAAATTCCAGAACTTGGATATTTCATGTCTAACCAGTGGTTGAGCCCTCAAACTTGAGTGGGACAACCTAAAGGATTGTGGTGGAGAGAAGGGACTACTCTTCCTTGGATTATGTAGGTTGAGGGGAGTGAGAATTGGGCATTTGGAATTTCTATAGGAGTTGCTAAATTGTCAAATTATATAATTATAAGATATATTTTTTTTATGTATGTACATGTAGAACCTATATGGCGATGTGAATGAAAGATAGTGAAACAATGTAGGGGGAGGAAAATGTAACACCCTAGTTTTCATCGCTATATTAGAAATGTATTTTTAAAATATGATGAATGTCTAAATGCCAAGATATATAATATGTATAAATGTAGCGAAAAATTGCTAGCACGATTAGATTTCGACGGTTTCATTATGTAAGGTGACCAATGTGCGAAACTCGCAAAAGTCGGGAGGAGACACCAAAAAAATTTATCCATGATAAGGGTTGGTGTGTTCTAGGCGTAGTGTGATTGTCAAGTGATTTTGATGGCTTAGATGCCCTAGATTATGGTTTCTTAGATCACATGCTAGTCCCACAATTCATGGACACGATATCAAACAAAAAAATATATGTAAACATTTATATTGAAAATAATTATATGAAATACATCAATGGTTATAAAATAGACAAGAACATATTCTAAAGGATCTATCATTTCATAAAAGAGGGGGATGAAAATGGCTCAAAAAGTAAATCGCACATGCCTAAAATCCCATGTTATTAGAATAAATTAATTGTCATTACCATATAATCCCCATTTGACAAGTTATTAAAACCAGTCATTGAATCCATTTTTGAGGTTGGTAGAAGAGTCATATCAATTAGTTGTTGAATCATGGGCTAAGTACACTCATGAGGGGAGTGGTTTTATTGAATTCATGTAAGAGGTGGGTGAGAGAGTCATATCACTTAGAGGTGAGAACATGCAATGAGTAAAATTATCTTTTGAAATGTCTTAGTCAAAACATGAATAAGAAAAGGAATTTGACTAGAGGACATAACTAACTTTAAAAAAGAAAGAGGACAAAAAAAACTAGAGTTTTGGTGCATCTTTAAATGTTGTTGTGCATGATTAATTCATCTACATTCTTGAATTTTAAAATACAGTCGCATGAACCTATATGGTAGAGAGCATACATTCATTTATTTCAAAATGGTATTAGAGTTGGATTTATGGTAACAAGCCTTAGACTAAGGGTATAGGTATGTCACTCATCATCTTATTTGTATGTTGTGAAAACCTAGCACATTTTCAAGTAGAAGAATAATTATGATGAGGTTTAATGATATTTATCTCAAACATCCACAAATAAATGCAAAAATATACCTAGAGAATAGAGAAAGTAAATCATAAACGATTCCCAAAGAAAAATTATTTGTCCTTATTCATTTGGCAATGGATTTTGTTATAGTTTTACAAACAGAGCATCAATTGAAGAGTCAATCATTAAATTGGCATGCATACAAAACAAAGGCTAGAAGAAACAACAAAATAGAATTTAATATCTAAAAAGGGGTCCTTCATGGGAGGTGAACTGCTAGTGATGATTCTCCTTGGCGATTGGAGGCTAATGTGTCACATTAGATCC
The DNA here is from genome assembly GCA_000404065.3 of Pinus taeda. Taxonomy (NCBI): domain Eukaryota; kingdom Viridiplantae; phylum Streptophyta; class Pinopsida; order Pinales; family Pinaceae; genus Pinus; species Pinus taeda. The sequence goes on along the minus strand of APFE030815473.1, from coordinate 5,573 downwards.
TCCCAGCTTAGATGGATAATTTATCCACTTTCTTCTCAATTTAGTGATGGAGCTATGTATGTGAAATTTCTACTAGATAGGTTATCATTAAACTGAGAGTGCTACTAAAAATGATATGTTGATCAAGGTTACAATGATGTGCACGAGCATATGAATGAAACCCTACTTAATATGTAGATGCAAAAATCTATGCTATGAAAAAAATGAAAAATATGTTGTTGTTGTAAGCTACCAAACACTACTAAAATCATAGTGTGTCTGTCATAAAATTTTAATATATAAAATGAAACAAAGATCTTATCCAAGATGTAAAAAATCATTGTGTCAACTATCTCACTCTTACATCACAAAATATTTAAGCTCTTAAAATATTTTGACCTCCAAAATGATCAACATGCATACTTTTGTGACATTTCATAATGATGAAAATTTATTATTTTCCACACCATTAAGAAAAAACAAATGTCTAGAAGAAAACAAATTTCTAATACCTTCAAATAAATTCAACATTCTTAAATGTATTTTACGAGCTAATTCTTACCCAAAAAAACATTACATGAGCTAATTCCCACCCAAACAAACAAAGTAACACCGAATTGAGCATGTTCTTAAATGTATTTTACCCTGAGCTAATTCCCACCCAAAAGCACAAAATAGCACCCGATTGACATAACCACAACTCTAACTCCAGGCAGAGTGGAAGGCATAATCAATGATCAACAAGTGGAAGCTATTTGCCTAAGCATCAACTTCAACAACTAGAATATTCCCTTCGAAAGATCATCGGTACAAAGAGGCTGTGAAGAGCCATGGATGATTGTTCGAGCCCCTCTGGTAAGTACTTCAGGCCATATATAATATGACGAGATCGAATAGAAGGGAGTTACTTCAGGCTTAGCCGAGGAATCAAGAGAGCATGGTCCAGTCAAATAGCCCAGCCCTTGTTATCCAGGAATAGTGTCCACTCGGATGTTGCTATTCACAATAAGATGGATGGCTATCTTAGAAACAAACAATCAAAGTCTATTGTCATTTCCTTTTATGAAAACTGACGAGAAGAGAACCAAGAAGACCAACCTAAGTCTTGCATTTGATTTCCTCTCCTTCTTGATAGAGCTTCGCCGCTTCTTCTTTGTCTGCCTAGCTTCAAAAGAACCTGTGGAATCACAAAAACGTACTACTATCCAAGAAGCAAGGATATAAATTCATAAATAATATAGGATCATATGTGTATTAACCATATACATGCCTATATAAACAAGTACACAAGAATATGGAAGGAAACAAGAATAGCTTTATTAAGATGAAATGTAGCAAGAGGATTACAACCATGTGCTCTGACCTAGCATCATCCTCCAGGTAAGAAGCCCTTCTTCACCTCAAGCAAAGTTTAGATCACCCAACACTATGAATGTACACCAGAAAACCAACAACACTTCTCTATAAGATACAAAATTCCAGCCTCTGGATCTCTGTGATGAGGGATCCATATATAGATGATTACAGAGAGGTGAGTCATCTTCTAGGATCTTGATTAGTGTCTTCTCTCTGATAGTTCCTACTTCCACTTCGAGAATGATGATCTCTTACTCATCCTTGGTCGAAAATACAGAGGAAAGTGTCAGAGGGGAAGCTTCTGGAAGATTCCATGATCTTCCACCTCGCATTTTTGTCCATGCCATTTGTCCATTCCTGACCATCGCACCCTACATAGGAGCAAATCAGTATGCATCGCACCTTGTACACTGGGAAGGTGACATGCATCACACCCTCTGCATTGAGATTTTAGTATGGTCCAGCATTGACCATTTATGAGTAGTTTTCGGTGGAGAACTTCTCGGAGATGATGGAATCAGTTGACCTTGTTTCTTTAGGCAGTGAAGCAACACTTTTAGGGACTTAGGAGCCCTCAGTTTATGGACATTTATGATTGGGGTTGAAGTGCCCAAAAATGTTTATAACAACCCTGTAGCACTCAAAGAGGATCCAAGCTCATTCACCTCGTCCAACCGTGGCTTCACTAGTCTGCTGAGGTGCAAGTTTTTAAAGTGATTAACTTGGACATCAAATGGGTGTTCAACTAGAGGCCAACCCAAACCTACCCTCCTTCCTTCCTTCCTTTGTTAGCATAAGATAAGGAATCATTGTACCCTCAATGGCTGGTTGCTAATGGATAAGTTGGTTACCTTAAGCCTTATTCAGATTAGTTTTATTGTCGCATACATATTTTTTTATTGGCAATCATTCGAATCATAAGGTAAGTTAAAGAGTAAATATCGTGCTATATCCCCACCCTAATTCCTACCTAAAGCAATAGGTTAGGTAGTGTCCAGATTCTTATTCCAGAAACATGCTTATTCTGGGTGGTCACTTAGGTTCGATTCAGCCAACATATATTGTCGATTACTGCCATAGAAATATGAATATCTATATATAGACATGATATACGAGAATGTTGATTAGTCCCAATCCACTGTAAAGCACAACCCTCCCACTGAAGCCTAATATGTCACACCCCACAACATCGATCATGGCATCAGCCTTTCTAAGTGCTCGTGTAACCAAGACGGTGCGCACAAATATCGTTAGCCAAAGCCACGTTGAATTATTTACAATTAGAGAATCCAGATGCTTAAAAAATTATAACGTAGCATCCAAATTATAGAAATTTCTGTCAGTCGTTTCCCTTTTCTAGTGTTTTGAAATTTGGGATTTCAATCATAATGTATACTAATTATTACAAAATTTTGTCAGTCGTTTCGTTTTTCAGGGGTTTTGAAAATTGGGTTTTCAATAATAATGTGTACCAATGAATGTCGGAGAGTTGTAAAAATGGAAAGGCCAGAACAATAGTTTGGCAAGGTTCCACATCAAGATCGATCTCTAATCTTCCATGTATCTGCCTTCACTCCAATATACAATTACTTAATTGATTGTGGGCATCAAAAAGCACCACCATTTGTTATACAACATTTTGTCACTATCCCTGTACTCCGCATTCCATGATCCTGGAGGACCTCTATAGTGAACTCTAAATACTTTCCCATCATGAAGAAACACCCATTGTGTCCCTATTCATGAGAAAACCTATTCCCTTCTCCTCATTTCCCAAAAATCTTCTATTTACCCTAGTTTACAAAGCTTGCACTAATGACCTATCTCCTCCACGCCACGATATGCAGGGTGTACAACTGTACCTACCGCCGATCGGATCGACTGATCCCTTTCTCAGTTGTGTCGATCCCCTTATGGTGCTTGTTGTTAGTTAGGAAGTCGCACTGATGCTTGTAGATGGAGATTAGGGCTTGCCTTAGATCTCAATGAGTGTGTCTTTCTCTCCTGATTTCTTCCTTTTAGCTTGTTTTAGGCTATTTCTCCTTGACTAGAAAGCTTGATTTGGCTTGGATTATGTGCTTGTTGGTTTGCCTTCTTTTGCTTGATCTCTTGAGTCTTTGGATGGTTAGTGGCTCTAGGACATCTAGGTTGTCATCCCTCCCGCTGATTGTGAACTTAGTGAGAAGCTGTTGGCAAATTTACTCCTTGCATTTCATTTGTAGTCCTCTTATTTCTTTGATCTCGACCATTCAAGTTTGATTGTTTAAAAGTATATTTTCTAGCATAGATCACACTGCTTCTCTTGTTTTTGGTAGAGTCATTGTGTCATTAGTTTGGAAGAAGTTATTTTTTGTGTCTTTTCATATGTTTTAGGATTGATTATCTCGAAAATTGTTTCATTGAATTGTTTTACAAAAAATTCCTTTTTGTCATTTCATGAATAGTACAAATTTCTAGTTTGTTGCATAAATATGTTACATTAGTTAGCATCATTGAAGACTAGAGTTGCATTTGCATTTGAAAAGAAAAAGAAATATATTTACCTTTGAAAGGACTGCTTCAAGTGCACTTGTTAGGAAAATAGGAATTGTAAGAAGAGCTTCGGCGTAAATCACATGAAAAAGACCTTTGTTGACGCGTTTCGAACCAACTAGTGTGGTTCATCGTCAGGACAAGTTGAAGAAACAGATCTGGCCTAGCTGATCCAGGTGGATGTTGGTGGCCACCCACCTATCCCATTTGGACCCCCACAATTGTCTCTTTCAGCATTTTCAGTTTCCTTAATTGTAGCACAACTTACTATTTTTAGCAGTTTTTCGGGTCCTGAACTTCCGGAGCCGTTTGAGGCCCTAAACGACGTTTTTTGGGGAATCCAGGGGCAA
>APFE030815468.1:0-12589 GCA_000404065.3 Pinus taeda | reverse complement strand
TGAGGAATTCTTAGTGCATTAGTGCTGCTCTTTGTAGGCATTTGGTGTGTTGTGTGAGGATTTCTTTAGAGCTTGAGGGAGTTTATAAGTTTGTTGCCTTGTATGTGAGAGAGAGACCTCTTTGACTTGAGAGATCCACTTCAAAGGTGAATGCTTGGAAGACATGCTGGCTGGACCCTCTAGAGAAGGACTCAGCTTCAGGACTTTGGTTGTACCTTACTCTATTTTCTGATTAATAAAGATAAATGACTACTCTTATGGTTCCATTTTCATTTGTCCTATGAATGATTAATGTAAATTGTATCCTTCCTGACTAATACATAGTTGTTTTTAGTAGATTTTACGTTTGTGTTTGCTCTCTCTTTGCTTGTGCAGGTGTCCGTTCACGAGGATAGTGGAGGATTGTGATCGGCTGGAGCGAAAGAGCGAGAGGGCCATCTCTTCGACAAACATAACATTGGAATCCAAGTAGGTTTCTTTTACCCACTTGTTAATTACAACTAGGAACCTGCAGTGTAGCATTGTTTGATTGTTGCTAGACCCCCTTTAGGCTAGTAGGGATCGCCTCTATCCGTAGAGGGGATTTACCTCTCCAACACCTCCTATGCCAAATGCGAGTGGAATCATTATGAGTAGGTGTCCTCTCTTTGGTATATTTTTATCACCCAATTCTTGTTCTGCTCGATTTTAGTTAATGGAAATGATGATATTGGTTCTATTATCACAAATTCATCATGCTTGTCTCATTCATCCTCTCCCCGCATTCCTTAATTGGTCCACTCTTAATCATACTTTGCCTCTCTTGGTAATATAATGTCTTCCTCACTCTCGATTTTTCACTTTAACACCCTCGACCTCCTTATTTTATAGGTTGGCTTGGGTCTCTCAATTGGCCACCTAGCTGCACCATGATGGTGTGACCCTCTAAGAGTATTATTTGTTTTATCACCGTTCACAGGCTTCAATAATGTAGACTCATGGCGCTTTAAGGACTAACTATCTATGGTTGGGTCGTTTCTTCTTCTTGTCACTCATGGATCTCGGATTTTGTACAAACATGTAAAGTGAGCAACTATCAAGCGAAAAATTGGAATGGAGAGTATGGATTCCATAATTCATACAACTAAGAATGCTCAATAATTTTGATTCCTGGTGCTTTCAAGCTCATTTTATTGGCCTACTCTAGCTCGTGACTTTCCCTTCATAGCTCTGGGATAAAATTGAATGGTTCTTAGTGGCAAGTAGTAGGAAATTTCATGTGACCCCATGGGAGGTGTGGCTGGGAATGACTAGCCTTGATTCTTGATCGCTTCATGACTCATAACTTTTTCTCAATTACTAGATTATTATTTGTGCTACTTCATTGGTCTATCATTTGCAACTAGAGGTTCATGGAGATGGTTCTTAGTGGTTTAATAGCTTGTGGTTCATGGTTCAAAGCAAGTTTGCAGCTCATGGCCCATTAGTGGTTCATAATTCATGCTTCCCCATGGGTTGGTAGTATATAGTCCCTTTTTTTACAATGGATTAGGGTTCTTAACTTTTGGTTCCCTATTGGGAAATGGCTTCACAACCTCCTATTGATACCAAGTCATATCATGAATCTACATTCTGTTCTAGTCAAAAATGAATATTGTCTTAAAGTTTTGGCAAAGTCTAAATGAATCTGTAGAAGAGAGCCAAATATTTTGTAACTCTTGGCATAGTAGTTGGAACCCTCATTTTTTCTGACAAGCTTATCAAAAGAAATACTTGCAATCTGAAGAAACTCAATATGTGGTATTGGGTGGGTTTCCCTTCAGGGCGGCCAATAGCACAATGACCTATCCAATGTAATGTTTTAAAGAAGTAATAAAAATTTGAGCTTCAAACAAAAAAAGAAGTATGTTTTACTATTTTAAGGGAAAATAAATCTATAGAAGAGTTAATGAGAAAAAGGGCATCATTAGACAGGTGCAGTTTGGAATAGAGACATCAACTGGAAGAGTTGTAACAATAATTCAAAGGAATGTTGTAGGAGCCTAAAGGGATACCTCCAAAGAAGGAAGTGAAAGACAAGGTCCAATTGTTTCTAAACTCTCCATTTCCAAACATCAGGCTATACACATAATCTATTACATAACATTTACATAATAAATAACATAGAGAATATATCACTTATCCTTTAGATGATTGACATAACTAGTTATTTATGTCAGATGTTTCACCATACTATAGACTCTATTTCTCTAATTATTCTAGTTTCAAGTAACTCTTGAGTTGAGTTTATGATTCCATAAGGATAGGAGAGCTTTTATGCATGTCTACTATCTACTCTCATAGTCTAGTACCTCATAAGCGCATTGTGATGTGACTCTTATAACTCCTCCAACTACCCAACTATATTCCCCATAAATTTGTGGAACCTTAGGGATGAGATTAGATTCTTTGCACTATAGTCCCTTATACAGATTCCATCCCCTATATGGATTCAACATAAAGGCAAGCAAAAAATTCTTACTTCTAGTCACCAAGAAATTTAGGTATTACAGATGTGCTCACATAATCTTTATTCAAGATATTGGGTAGTTTTCTTAATGATAACTCCTTAGAAGAAAATCAATCTTACTAATAATATCTCATCCAATGCAAAAAGATAGGTTTAATGTGTTTAAGGATGGTCAGAATGGTCTTAAATTTTAGCCAATTTAGAGGCCCTTCATACCCCCCTACTGAAATTACTACTCACCCTCTTAGTGACATAGTGACCTAATTGTGCCTCATTCATGGCCCTGGTGGCCTCCCTGATCTATCTTGTAACTATCCAACACTTTCCTGTAGCAATGTTTCATCTTCCTGTAACAATTTTATTCCTTCTTATAGCAGGGAAAATTCTTCTTTCATTTGTTTGGTCATGACTCCCCTAGTGCTTGGCCTCTTCTGAGATGCTTGGGGATGCTTTATTTTGTCCTAAAGGGAGGTTATTTCTTTAGTTTTCTTCTTATTCTCCTTTTATCTTCTGTTCTGATTTTTCAAGAACTTTTTCTCATGTTTCAACCTCTTCTTTTTATTTTCCACCTGACTCTTCTTCTTCCTCTTCCACTGATTAGGGGAATAAAATTTTCATGCCCAACACATAACAATCTCATTCTCCTACTATCATTCTTATCTTACAAGAAAAATACAAACCTTCAATTTCTTTTCACTTTTATAAGTTTTCTACGGGATGCTTTTTTGGACAAAATATGAACAATTCCACATGTTTTTGTGCATAGGAAGTAAGGGAAATTGGTTACTCACCGTTCTCTAGGAGGATCCTTCATGGATCTAGGGTTTTGGTGACAAATTTTCTCAAATTCAGGTTTTTTGTAGTCTTTGGACTTTCATATAGCACCTTGAAATGATCTTGTAGCATATTGTCTTATCCTATAGTAGTTTGTTCTGATTCTATAGCAGTCTGTTATAATCCTATAGTAGCACTTCCAAGTCCTGTAGACCCTCTACAATGGGCTATGAAAGCAATAGCTTGGGTATTTTGTCCTCCAACACAAGTGGTGGGCCTCCTTGGCTTAAAATATATTTTTTTATGTGCCACATGAGGCTCTAGCCCGCTTAAGTTATTGGTGGTTTAGTGGGAGAAAAAAAGAATGACATGCCAATCTCAAGATAAGTTCATCTTCCTATTATAATTCTCATATTCATAATATAAAAACTTCACACTTCAATTTTTTTTGTTTTCAAGGTTCTATTATAGGATATGAAGTGAAGGATTTTTGCAAGAATTCACATACATTTTACTTTGCAAGAGGTGAGGAGGGTCAAGTACTTACCCCTTCCTTGCATGCTCCTTCAAAATTATAAGGTTTTATGGCCAATAATTCTCAAATTGGGCTCCTTTTCACCTCTCAGGACAATCATGTAGCATTGTTTACAATCTTGTAGCAGCAATCTATAATCATGTAAAGGTCACTATTCAGCCATGTAGCACCTCTATAGTATCCTAGGGAACCCTTGATGTTGGTTGGACCATCTCTTAATGATGTTGTGTTCCTCTCTTACCATTTTTGGAATGAACTCTTGGTACAAATGAAGATATGGATCATCCCTTATTCCTTTTTTGGTTTGGTGGTGGGTTTATCGCGTTGTATGAGTTGGCCCCCACCAACCATGTTTCTAACTTCTCAAATCAATTGGCACACTCATCGTAATTATCATCCTCATTTTCTTATCTTTATCCATGTTGCATGAGTGAGGGAGTTAGTTGCACTTAATTGTTTGAGGGTGGTCGAGATCGTTGCCCACATTTAGCTTAAAAAAACTCTTTATTGTGCATTGACTACAAATTTTTAACCATAATACACTAAAGAGGATAGGTGAATAATAATTCATACATGTTCCTACCTGATGGTCTCTAGTTGTCATAATGTTTGTGCTTCTGATTCTACCATTTGATGCTTGCATGAGGTTGTTAGAATATGGATGAGATTGCATGAGTCCCCCTTAAGGTTTAATTTTTCGTCTTCATGGATCCATTTTCTGTCTTAAAGAATTATTTTTAATGATCATTTTTGTTTGAATTTATTTGACTTTGTTGATCAGAAAATAGGTGCCTCCCTTGATCATATGTTGTTGTGTTTGAGGTTGATGATCTTGTAGCATCTTGTAAGGGACCTTGTAGCTACTCAGGACTAGTGTTGGAGCCTCCTGAACTTCATAATCACTCAAAGATCTCGGATTGATGCTTTACATGTGATCATGTAGAAGCCTACAGGGTACCCCATACGTTCACAAAACTTCTTCCTACAAGGTATCGGGATGATGGAGTCTCAAATAAATGGGGTAGCAGCTGCTACAAGATTACCTACAAGATTCTATAGGACTGTTTCGGAACACTTTATATATATTATTGATTATTATATATATTTATATATATTATATATATTATATATATATATATTACACTATATATATTAGACTGATTGCAGAAGAGAACCTTATTCTTTGGTATTGGTGAGTGAAGGACATGATGGAAGAAAAAATAAGTGAAATGATGATAGATATGGTGATTTCAGAAAAATAAATGATCTTTTCCATTGACCGGTGGCTTTCGAAATAAGTGAAATGATGATAGATATGGTGATTCCATAAAACAAAAGATATTTTACACTGACCAGTGGCTTCCTATTGTGGTCCTTAAGGGTCTGTGTAGAGTGCTAGAGGAATGTGTGTCTTCTTTTAGAAGTCACACTGACCCTTCTAATATCACATTATCCTTCAGATGAAGCCTCCAACAACACTGATAATTCATGATCAATCTAAGGACAAGGGTTGTTTTATATGGAATTTATACCTACGGATAAGTATATCTTCCCTAAGAAGTAGGGAGTTACACTTAGAACAACTGAAGTAAAGATGTTTAACCTTTTCCTACAATAAACAGATGAGTTAAAAGAACCTACTTGTCATCCTTCACTTCCTTTGATCTCCTTTGAGTTGCTCTCGTCGCTCCCGCTCAAACTAAATTTGCTCAATTGGTACCTGCTAACATAAACAAAAGATGACAACAATCAAAGCATATGATCTATTTATGTTAAACAAATGGAATCGACAACATTTGAACATATATTCATCATATATATAGACAAAAGTATTGGAAAAGGAACAAACAACTTTATTGATTGATAGAAGGAGAAGTTACACCCAATGTGGTTCGATCTCGTGTCACTCATCCAGCTTAGTCCAAGCCCTCATCACACAAATAGAAACACCATTCGAGCAGCATAACATTACTTGACAATGATTTCAAGTCTCTAAACCAACAGTATTTCTCTATAATATCCAAGCTCTTTTGCTCTATGATGGGAGGCCAATTTATAGATGAATGCAAGTGGTTTTGTCATTAATATGGCATTGAATGGTTTTCCATAATTGGATGATTAGTTTCCATGTGCAAAGGGATGGGAGGATAGAGGATTAGATGATCCAAGGCTATCCTAAGTCGATCTCATCTTGACAGGATATGAGTTGGGTTCCTTCTAGAAGGCTCTAGAAAGGAGGAATATACTCACGATCCAATGAACATTTCTAGGATTCTCGCCCAGTGCAAGCTTGAGTGGGCTTAGGTGCTCTGCAACGTAGCCTTGAATGGGCTTACCTACTCTGCGGAGAACTTACCCCTAACCAAGGGTGCATTGGCGTGCCAAGGAAGCACTTTAGCAAGGTTTGAAGTTGAAAACTCTCATGGATGAAAGAACTCAATGAGGTGGCATGTCTAGGGCATGTAGCAACTAAATTAGGGTTTGATAGACCCTGTTTACACTGATATGATCGTCAGGAGTGATGTGCTCAAATAGAACTGTAATAGCTACCCGCTAAAGCATGAATTCAAAAATGATAATGTTGAGTGATATGATTTATGATGTGATGAGGAGGATCTGAAGCAAACGGTGACATGCATTGATTACAATACATAATATCATGATATCTTTTAAATTTTCATGAATTGCTAAGGGAAGGCATACCCATGCTCAGCATATAAACTTTTCATTACATGTACATAAATCAGATAATCATCTACAAATATAGACCCATGATAATATGACCATCTGCGTAAAGCCATCGTATAGATGATTTAGTACTCTCTTGAATCCGGGATGGATGAAACTAGATTTGGGATCCTCTATCCCATCCAATCATTTTCTCAAGTACGAGTCTAACCATGTGAAAATGTGATCTAAAGTCGAAAATGGGAAGACATCGTCTGATTACCAACCAATGGTGTAAGTTGTTAATAAACGCGAGAGAAATCACCAATAATGATAATGATTCTCAAAGTACTGCAATACATTTTGCATGGCGTGAATAAATGTTTTGATGTTGAACACCATATAAAGTCTTTCGATCGAAGGTCTGTGATGTCAACCTGTCACCGGAAGTGAGAAACTTTCCATTGATGTATGCAAGCCTCAAGGTACTGGAAGGGTGTTTCTAAGTCAACTTTCCTAGATAATTTGATGATGTCAACAAGAAGTGACTCATCGCAGGAGGGCCTTGATGTATCCCCCATCAACGACACGAAATGAGTGTAATGATTTTGAAGACAGAATGTGACTAATGACACAATGTTCAGGAATGGCGGTCATGAAAATGAAGGTTTATGAGTATTGAAAAGGATGAAGTTTACTGAGTGACTTCTCTTAAACATGTCAGCGACACTAAATGAATTGGCAGCATTTACCCAAAACCAAAGTGATGGATGATGTGATAGACCATAGGTATGATAACCATCAAGCAGATAACCCAACCCAAATAGTCACAGAGATGAAGTGAAAGTGTCATGTTCAAGATCGACTTGCTACCATAAATTGATTTATCTCTTTTCCCATTTTCCCCAGTCATTGCTGACCAATACCTCTTTATTTTCTAACAAGCTTGAGGAGGATAACATATGCTTGATGTATATTTCTACCCTTCGGGTGAATCCATGGCTATGTGATGTTTAAACGAGTCTAGCGAAGGTGAAACTCAGTCTTGTCATGATGGACAAGTTTGTCGCTATTTGATGTTTTAACGAGTTTAATAATAATGAGAACTCGGTCCTTTTCATGTTTAGAGAGTTTGAAAAGGGACAAAAAGAAAAATCCACAAGTTCTTTTTCATAAATTTGTCTCTCAAGTCTAAAAAAGCGTAAAATAATACAAGAGAGAACCTATTGACCATGTTTGATCAACATATTCCTTTTTTGTAAGTAATATATCTCAGTCTAGAAAAGGGTTAAACTTATATTGATTATATGTCGTTTCTAATCCGTTTACGAGCTGAAAAGGACAAGTGTTGGACAATATTTTCATATTTTGAGAGTCTGAAAGCAGTTGAAAGACGACTCTAGGGGGGTTCATTATTCGTTGTTTAACAGAACTCGAAAAAGAGATAAAAGTATGCTCTGTGGTCAAAAGTACATTTTACGATCATGCACGTCAAATTCACTATGTCAGTTGTAAACTTACACAAAGAACCACCAAACAAATTAAACATACCTATTTAATTGGTAAAAATAGGTAAAAACTATATTTTATTCATTTGATGAACATGAAATAATCATAAAACAAGAATTTACCAAGCCATTTTACCATCTGACATCTACCATTCAGTTTTGTTCTCTGAACTAGTTTTTTACCTCAAACTTCAGCAGCTTATTGCAGGAGATTCTATGGATCATTATTTGTGTCGTAAGGACCAGGTGGGAGATCTACCTCCTCTCTTTCATTTAAGGTCATTATTTTTAAATTTCAAGAAAAAATTAGGGTTTTAGGGTTCCTAGGGTAAATATATCACGCCCTAAGATCAACACACCCTTATGCATTGAAAACTATGTTGCGGAGCAGTCAAACATAAGGGAAACTGCTCTGCATTACACTGTCTAAGGATCGGGGGTGCGTTGTGCGCAATTTAGAAGTTTGATTCAACATTTCTATCCAAAATATCTTCAATTTTTTGCATGAAATGGATCCTAACTAAGCCTATGGTGTGATTTCAGACTTTGATCGAATCAGAATGACTATCACATGGCGTGAAAGAGAACATGAAGAACGGGATATGGTTGCCCTAAATGATCCTGGTACTATTGAGGCCCTCAGAGATTGTGGGTTACACAAATATTTCAGGTTATCCGAGATGAGGCAATAGTTAGAACTATTGCAGTTCTTGTTTCACTCATGGGATCCAGCGGAACAAGTTTTTCACATAGGGGAAAAAGTGCTCCCTATATTGATCAATGCTATTGACTTTCTCACAGGATTTTCGAGACGTGGTGCCCCCATTTCTCTTTCAGGTTATTCCTGTGGGGGTGAATCAATGAGGGACTACGTTCGAAAATTTTGTTGGCCACGTACACAGCCTAGCAAAGATGGAAAGATAAACATCAGGGATGTTCGTGATTTTCCCTTGCGAACAATCCTCTTTACTATCGCAAAGTTGGCGAGTAGCGTGAAACTTCATGTCACGAATAGACCATACATGAAGTATGCGCTCAAGTGTCTCGAGCCAACTATGTTCAACTGGTGTGAGGCATTACTCTCTTTAATGAAAGAGCAACTGACTAAAGTAAAAAGCGGTAAGATGAAAAATTTTAGTATGGATCGATCTTTGATCGATTTTACTTTGGAGAGAATTCCAATGATGCAACCTCAGCATGTGACGCTAAGTTTAGCTGGCCCTACATATCCACAGATGCAGAGATGGGAAGAGTTAATGGCTAGACATGTTGGTCAGTCATCAATCAAATTTTCTACTGCATTCTTCAGTTTGTTCCGTCGACAACATATTGTCATAGAGGAGCATCCATATGCAGGAATGGATTTTCGTGGAGTTCCAAATTTGAGATTACTAGTGGGTGCTCAATGGGGTGCTATAGGTAAACTGTTTTGACCATCTATTTTTTATTTTTTGAGTTTTTACATGTTTTTATGTTTTTTGATGTTTCGAAGACTAAACTAAAAATGTTCTCATGTATATAGATGTTGGCATTATTCGACCAATGAGTCATCAACAGGAGGTGGGTGAACCAGTGGGGAGAAATGTTAGAAGATCAATTCTTCAGTATTTAGATCTGACCGAGACACTAGCGGCGATGCAGCATCATATAGAGGGGTTAACCCTTGGTATACAATATGTTCGGATCAAGGAGTTACCGATGAGACTACAGCGCCATATTATTGGTGTACCTAGCCATTGGATGAGGCTATTGCACATGATAGCTCAAGCAATGACTTGTTATCATGAGCATCATTAGATTTACTTAGGATGATTTACTGTATGCATTTTGAGGTTTTGAGGTTAGATGACCAACATGTCTTGGACCCAAATTTTTGTAAAAACTTTGAATATCTATCTATTTTACTTTCAATGTTTTTGTATGGTTATGTGTAATCCTATTCAACTGTTGATGTGAATTGAAAATTTACTCTTTACATATGTCGTAAATGTCTGCTTAACACATAATTCGCTAAAGAAACATTCAATGTGTTAAAGTTTTTGGAAATGTGTTGATATTGAATGTAATCAAAATGTCTTTCCAAGAGACGAACTCTAAGGAATATACGATGAGTAGTTGGATTTCGGACAGTATAAATGTTCGTAAGTGTAGTACAACAAGTTGTGAGTCTAGCCTAATGATAATTCGGCGAATGCCAAGTGAAGTGGCATCAAAGAGTTCTATCAATGCACTATACTCAACGATATTGTTCATAGAACAACCAATACAAATCCCTTGAAAACTCATTAACTCGCCACTTGGAGCGAATATGGCACATGCTGCAGAGGATAGGTTCTGTGTACTATGACTAGCACCATAAACATAACCAACAAATGGTTCCAAGGATTCTGACATCTACAACAAATTCAAAGCGGATTAATAATCACATAAAAACTCTAAAAGTCATACTGTGACATACACACGCAATCAAAGCATATATATACATTGTTTTTACTATGCACAATCAAGCAACTCGTAAGTTCCTTTTGTAGTATACCTAGGGGGATAGTATGGAGTACAGAGGGAGGTACCCAAGGGAATAATGTAATGATGGGATGGGCCATAGTAATAAATAAAGTGGTTAACCCGTATCATGTAAGGGAACACAAGTAGTTAGCAATAATGTAATAAGACCATGGTATTAGATAGATGGTATTGAAGGAACCATGGTAATGACCCATGGTATTGTATGTATGAAGCCTATATAGATTCTAGAGACTCCCCATTGAGAGATGTGAAGGATTATTGTATGAACAGGCGTATGGCTTGTGGAGTGTTCTCCTTCCTTAAGGAGTGAATGTATGGTGTTGTCCTACCTTAAGGGTTTGATTAATAAAGTGAAGCATTTCTATATTCAGATCTTGTTATTAATTGGGTATATTTTTTATTTATCATATATTTTTGGATCAAATCTATAACAAGTAGTATTAGAGCACTTTCTTGGGCAAAGTGGAGAATTTTTTTTATTTTTGCAGGAACTTTTTGGGGCAGCGAGTTTGCAGATCAGATATGTACATTTTGGTGAAAATTTGTAAAATATAATTGCATATCTAGGTTTTTTGCGAAAATATACCCAATTTGGAAAAAAAAAATCGGCAGAATCGGAGTCCAAATGAAGGAGATATCGTTGATTTAAAAATCAGCTATGTTGCAGACATTTTTCGGGGTGGTGAGATTGAAGATCAGATCTGTACATTTTGGGGCAACATTTGCAGAATCTAATTGCAAATCTGGGTTCTTTGCAAAAAAATACCCAATTTAAAAAAATAAATAAATAAATATCAGCCCAATTGGAATCTGGATGAGGTAGATATTGCTGATTTAAAAATCAGCTGTGTTGTAGACATTTTTTAGGGGGCGAGGTTACAGATCAGAACTGCATGTTCCAGGGCAATATTTGCATAATCTAATTGTAGATATGAGTTATTTGTGAAAGAATGCCCAATTTCAAAAAACAATCTGTCGAATCGTAGTACAGATAGGGAGATATCGCTGATTTAAAATCAACGCTTTTTCAGACATTTTTGTCAAGACGGGACAGCTGCAGTGCGAATCTGAAATTCCAATGCCTAGATTGGAATTTGATGAAGATTTACAAATTTGATGGCTCTAATCTAGAAATATGGCTAGAACAAATGGAACGATATTTCACTCTGAATCACAACATAGATGATGAAACTAAACTACGTGTGGTAGACCTTTACTTGGACCAAGAAAGATGGCAATGGTGGCAGGGGCATTCTAAATGCTATGCAAGGACAATTACTTGGCAGATGTTCAAAAAATCCATTTGTGACCACTTTGACTGTGAATCTAATTTTTTGGGTCATCTTACTAAGCTCAGACAGACAGGCACAAAACCTAGCAAAGATTTTAATTTTACAGGAAAGAAGGAAACCAAGAAACCTAAAGGGTTGTTTTCTGCTAGTATCTCCTTATTTTAGGTTCATGGATGTATTCAGAAGGAGAAGATCATTGTGTCTATAAATCCTAGCTGCAAGCATAATTTTATCAATAGTAATTTGGCAAAAAAATTGCAAGTTCCAGCAAAACACATTGAAAACACACAGGTTGATAATGAGGATGTTCAAGTTTATAAAGATTTAAAGCTTTCTATGGATAAGTATGTGTTGCATTGTGATTTTTATCCTTCAAATATGGATAACATGGATGTTGTTTTGGGATATCCTTGGATGGAATCTGTGGGTACTATCAATATTAATTTGCAGAAAAAATTCATGAAGCTATGGTATAAAAAGAAGAAAATTACATTGCAAGATATTTCCATTAAGAACCAAGCAGAGGCTATGGAGGTAGAAGCACAAAGCTCTAATGACACTGACACATCGAATGATGAGCCTTTGATGGTCTACAATCAAACACAAACATCAAACCAGGTACCAGAAAAACAGGTAGTGTCCAAGGCAGTTGAAGCAGAAAATGTTACAGGTACTAATACATCAGATGAGGACTCAGTGGTTGAAGTAATATTGGAAGATAAGAAACAACAGCAGGCACCACAACATGTACTAGATACCATTCAACCTCCATTAGGTGGTGAATTAAAGAAAGATACAC
>APFE030815464.1:14585-24774 GCA_000404065.3 Pinus taeda | reverse complement strand
TAGGGCTCAAAATGAACAAAATCTAGCAATCTGTGCTTAGGCCACACCTCACCCACATTTGGTATCCCTGTAGCCTCTGAGATCACCTCAGGAGTCAATGTGAAGTTCACCCCTGCCAGAGTGGCATGTCCATCACGGAGGTGCAAGACAAATAAGTGGGCCAACTCTCTATGATGCTGAATCTGAGAAATTCTCACACAGAAATCATAACAAGACATATACTGAAAACAACTCACTACCATGGGGCAGGCCTGTAATTCTGCCAGAGAGGTGGGCTCCTCTCGCTTATGATGTCCATCCTTACGAGGCCTCCTCTCCTCTGTAGATGATGAATGGTCATCACTTTGCTCATAAGGCTCGGCTTCTGACATGGTTTTTGGAGCAAAGTGGACAAAATGAAAGACAAATGGAACTGCTGTTTCTGCCTGCAAAATGCTAAACTCTATGTTGTTTCAAGGGGACAAACATAAGGGGAATGTTAGGGGAGGGAATTTCTTAATAAGGAATGGGAAAATATGAAAATATCAGGGAATTTCAAGGGAGATTTAGCAAATGATCATGCTTATAGGGACACATATTTGTAAATGGGAAATCATTTGCAAAGATTCTTGCATATGGAACAACATGCATGGAAATGAACATGGGAACATATGTACATGTTTAATAGGGAAATCATGCACAAAACATGCTGACATATTTACCAACTTTTTTGTTATTTACACATGCATATGGTAGAGGGGAATTAGGGTTTTCATTTTTGTGTTTTGATGTTTTGGGAGAGGGGTAGGGTTTTCAGTTTTAGTGATTTAGGGATGGGAAGGGGATTTGTATTTCATTTATAAAATGATCACGGGGAAAAGAAATGTACATATGAGTGTGGGAAAAAGGGAAGGGAAGGAAACCAACTAAAGGGAAAAACAGCTTGAAACACCATAAACCCTAGCACAGTTTGCTCATTAATATTGCAGCCATATAAGTCTATTCATTTACAAGATTTGAGGTTAAAATCATAGCATGAGGGCTTACATCCATCACCAACCACAAAAATGATATGTAAAGAGCCTACCTTGAACAAATTTGATGACTTGGAGGAAGATTGGGCAATTGTTTTGAAGTTTGCAGCAAGACAGCTCAACGGGTCTCGCAGGCCTCCCAATGGGTCTCGCACCGCCCAACGGGTCGCGCCCGTTGTATTTTTGCACTGTGGAGGGGTGCTGGATGGGTCTCGCACTGCCCAACGGGTCGCACAAACCTCTCAACGGGTCTCACACTGCTTTGCTGCCCGAAATCACTGCAATTTCGCTCCTTTCGCCTATCACTCTCTCAAACTCTCTCTTGCAAGCTTTCAAATGCACAATGAGAGTGAAAGGAGGGCACAATCTTTTATAAACTTCATTTGAAAAAATTTCATCCATAACCCACTTTATAAGGTTTCTTTTTGACACTTTTTTTAAAAAACACTGATTTTGGTTTCCTTTATCCGAATTGACTTTTTGAGTGCTTTGACTTGATTCTTTTTGCAGGTAGACCCATTCTGCAAGGACCTTGGGCAAGTGGACAGTTGTTGCAGTTTGTCTGTTTGAAGACTTGAAATTTCTCACTTATTCCAAAACTGAGAAATGACCTTGGGCTTTAAAAATAGAGTTTTTAAATCCAAGGTAAAAATTGACTATACAAGATAAAAATATTGAAGAAACATGTTAACAAACCTCCCTCTGGCTTGCTGAGTACTCATGGATTTTCAGAGACATGACCTTGCAGAGACAAATGACCAAAACCCTAGACCTAGGACTTTGACAATAAAACACATCAAGACAATTTTGAAAAACTGTAATAACTGATATGACCTGATCCAGCAAAGCCAAGAGGGGCATAAAGACCAGCTCCTCCATTAGGTTTATGGCATACCTAACGGGATGCAAAATTTGACACTGATGAGACACCTACTAATGCAAAATGCAAAGAGCTTTTTGATCACTGATGGAGGGCTTTCAAGACCGACACTAACATTGGCTCCAATGGGGATGGTAGCTCCTTGGAGGTGCCAAGAACCTTAGACCTCTGGGAGAGCAGACCAGTGCCTTATCTATTGGGCAATGGAGTCAATTTATTCACATGTGACCAAATTTGAAAACAACTTTATTTGACTTGGACAATTTACTGAAATCCTAGACTAGCTTTGACACTAACTCACTTTACTCTATGCAGAAAATGAAATGACTGAAACAACTTGTCAAACTCACACCAACTAATCACCATTTTCAGAATTATAGCCTTCACCACAGGCCCCAAACTGAAGATGAGAGATTAGTTTCACACTTGTTGCAGAATGAAAATAAAATGGTACTTACAATGAGAATGAATAGAGCAGAAAATGCTCAAGCATGATACTTTTTGAGCAGGCGGCCATTCACCGACCCGCCAAGACATTCCTCACCATTCATTTCTTTAAGAAGAAAAGCATTTGGACCACGGTATGCTGCAATTTTGTAAGGACCCTTCCACAAGTTGTCAAATTTTCCATGTTTTCCTTTGTCTTCATTGCGGGCATCCCATCTCAACACAATATCATCAATCTAAAAATCATCAGCTTTGGCCTTTTTATCATAAATTTTCTTTATGCGCTCCTGCAACTTGAGGGAATTTTGATGAACCTCATCTTGTGTCTGCTGTAAATGAATCATTTGACTGATCCGCCTTTGCATAGAATCCTCTTCACCACTAGCTTCTTGAAACAACTTTGCTACCGGAACACTAAGTGAAGTAGGAAAAACTGCATCTACTCCATAAACAAGTTCAAAAGGTGACATTCCAATTGACTTCTTACGACTTACCCGATCAGCCCATAATGCATTTATCAACTTCTTGTGCCAGCTTTTCTTATTTATTTCCAGCAATTTCTTTATGATATTCAATAGCGATTTGTTTGAAGATTTGGCCAGCCCGTTACCTTGCGGATGATAGGCGGTTGAATGACCCAAGCTGATGTTATATTTATAACAAAAATCAACCAGCTTCTTTGATTTGAATGCTGTTGCGTTATCTGTAATTATCTTATGTGGACAGCCAAAACGTGACAATATATTATTCTCAAGAAAGGAAATAATTACCGAGTCCGTAGCTTGCCGAGTAGGAATGGCTTCAATCCATTTTGTGAAGTAATCTGTGGCGGTCAATATCCATCGATGCTACCCGGAAGATGATGGATGGATTTCGCCAATAAAATCCAAGCCCCATTGCTGAAATGGTGCATTGATTTTGACTGGCTTGAGAGGTAAAGGCTGTAATTTCTGTTTCCCTTGAAAAATTTGACATTCATGACAACTCTTTACTGCTTTATACACATCAGAAAATAAAGAAGGCCAATAAAAACCAGCTTTCAAAATCTTATTAGCCGTGGTCTTCCAAAATAAGTGACCCCCACAGTCACCTTTGTGAAAATCATCAACCGTTGTCTTAGCTTCCTCTTCGACCAAACAGTTCAGTAAGATGCCACCGGGATCTTTCCAATAAAGTGCAGATTTGATAATGCAAAATTTGGCAGCCTTTAATTTCAATGTTCTAGCTTTGTTTTTAGGCATTCCAGGAGGTGAAGATAAATTTTGAAGCACATAAACTATATCAGCATACCAAGGTGAAGACACAAAGATATCGGACACCGGTAAAACAGAATTTTCTTCATCTTCATCGGACAAGGCAACAATCAAATTGATATCAAGGACGTGAAGATTTGTTTCAGCCATTAACTTAGCTAAACCTTGACCTTTAATCAACTTGTTAGGCTTAATTTCTACATCATACTCTAAGAGTGCAACGATCCACTTACCCCTTCTTCCTTCCGGTTCCGTTTGCACTAAAACATCCTTCACAGCTGCATTAGGAACATATGCTAAAACATGAGAATTCAATATATAAACTCAGAAATCTTTCAATGCTTTGATGAGTGCCAATGCTTGCTTGTCAATGATATTATAATTCAGCGCTCCGTCCCTTATGATGTGGCTGAAAAATGCTATGGGCCTCTCAACTCCATCTCTCTTTTGCATTAACACAGCTGCCAATGTATGCTCAGAAGCAAATGAAAACAAAATGAAATCCTGTGTATAATATGGACTGATCAAAGTTGGAGCTGAAGATAAGACTACCTTTATCAAATTGAAAGACTTCACCGCCTCTTCGGTCCATTTAACCTCGTTGTCCTTCTTGAGCATATTGGTTATCTCTCTAAGATGTTCAGCAAGATTGGGAATGAAACGACGCAGAAAATTCAACTTACCATTGAAAGACTGAATTTCTTTCTTGCTACGAGGCTGCTCCAATTGTTGAATTGCTTCTACTCGTGCATGATCTATATGAATGCCATCTTTAGAGATGATATGGCCCAACAGCTTGCCTTCACTCATAGCAAAAAGACTCTTTTTCGGATTCAATGAGATGCCATATTTTCTGCACTTTTCAAACACCTTAGTCAAGTGAAACAAATGCTCTTCATCTGATTTAGAAAACACGGTCAAATCATCAAGGTAAACAACTAGAAAAACATCTTTCTCATTTGCAAAGGCCATGTCCATTGCCTGCTGAAATGTAGCACCCGCATTCTTCAATCCAAAGGGCATCTTGGCATAATGAGATGTACCCCATGGAGTAGTAAACGCTGTCTTGTCACGATCATCTTCGTGCACCAAAATCTGATTGTACCCAGAGTATCCATCAAGCAATGACATCCTAGATGCCCCCACTACCCGCTGCAATATGTGATCCATCTTGGGTAGCGGATAATTATCCTTTAATGAAACTTTGTTCAGATTTCTGAAGTCAATGCACAAGCGAATCTCACCGGTTTTCTTCCTCACGGGCACCAAGTTGGAAATCCAATCGGAAAACCGAATTGGCACTATAATTCCAGACTTATACAATCTATTGACTTCTTTCTCAATCAATGGCAACAATTTAGGATTAATTCTTCTTAACTTTTTCCGGAAAGGTTTTTGATTTGGTTTTATGGGAATAGTATGCTGAATGATACTTGTGTCGTAAGTTTTCAAATCTGAATAGTCCCATGCAAAAACATTAGCATACAAAGACAATAATCTGATGTATTCTTTCTTTACCTTTGGCGGCAATGCCTTCGAAAGTTTTACCATTTTTGGATTTTCAGCTGTCCCAAGATTTACATCTTCAACTCCTTCAGCTGTTGGCCTCAAAGTTGGTTTGCTGGCCACATCATCCTGATCAAACAATTATTCCAAAGGAATCAATCCTTTTGGAATGTAATTGTCTTTGAGCTGCAATACATCCATCTGATTCACTCCCTTAGCTTCCGTGTCTATTGAGATCTCTTCAAACTTACCCTCAACTTGCAGAAAATCTTTGATTTCTTCGTCATCTTGGAACACTTACCAACACCTTTGGTTATCTGGAACTGTAGGACGATGCTTCACATATATTTCAAACTTATTGCTGGAATTCATGGGTATTTTCAGATTACTCGCCGCCTTAGCCAATGCATCCGCAATGCCATTTTGAATCCGGTGCACACATGTCAAAGTATGTTCAGAAAATCTTTTTAAGATGTCTAAAACAACATTCCGATATGCTCTCATACGAGGATGTTTGGCTTGAAATTCGCCTTTCACCTGCTTGATAACTAACTCGGAGTCGCCATAAACCGCTATCTTCTTTGCCTTCAACTTCTGTAGGATTTTCAGACCAGCAATTAGAGCTTCATATTCCGCCTCATTGTTTGAACAATCAAATGCCAATTTATAAGAGCATACCCGTACCTTACTTGGAACTTGATTTTGAGCTGAGAATGGGCTTCGAATCCACACACCTATACCAGCGCCATCACTGCCCACTGCACCATCAAAATCCATGGTCCAAAGACCATCCTCATCATCTTCTAAGTGCTGAAAATTTGACTTTGTTTCATGTTCTATTTGCTGCCCCTGTATTTCAGCAATTGGCCTCATGACAACGGACCTTTCTTCGCTTTCCTTTCTCAAAACCTCCCTGAAATTTTCTAAAATGTCTGGTATATCTTCTACTTGAACTAACTAACTATCTATTTCATTGAAAT
Source organism: Pinus taeda (assembly GCA_000404065.3). Lineage (NCBI taxonomy): Eukaryota > Viridiplantae > Streptophyta > Pinopsida > Pinales > Pinaceae > Pinus > Pinus taeda. Next base: position 18,695 of record APFE030815464.1, on the reverse strand, counting down.
TCTCTGCAAACAAAACAAAATATTCTAAATCTGTCTGTACATAATTTACAGGATGATTGATGGGCTTTTCCTTACTAGTGATCATGTACTTCATCTTTTGCTCCCGATATAACTTCCTCATTTGACCGAAAATTGGAATTGTAGCATATGAAAAATCTAACTGAAGTGTACCTTTGAGTTTGGCTCCCCATGATCTCGACAGCAACATGCCAAACCGTGGAGGAATATCCGCCACCACCACATCCATCAAAACGTTCTTTGCTGGAATTTGATCTAGACTCACCACTAAGTCTTTGATCAAGCCAATACATCTTACTCGGCTGGAATCAAACGAGTACAAATCATGATACTTCCTTGTGACGTCAAGTCCCAGCTTCTCCATGGTTGTTTTTGGCATCAAATTATGTGAAGCCCCCAAGTCGAACATGGCATTGTGTAATACAAACTCATGCAAACGTAAGCTGATATAAAATGGAGGAACATTACTCTCAGGAGACTCACCATTCAAAGCTGGCCCAAAGATTAATTCCAGCTGATCATCTTGTACATTCACCATGTCTAGCATTGGATCAAAATTCAGCAACTTAGAAATTTTATTTCGGTAAGTGGTGTTCTTCATGACCTCCGTCAAAGGAATTGATATCTTCACCTTTGCAATTTCATTCTCTAAACTGAAAACTGGAAGCTTCTCACCTTCTTTTGGCGGATTATCTCTTTTTTCTGATTTGTCCTTTGGTGGAATTGATGGCTGATCTACATTAGCTGCTGATGATGATGGAGTTGTTGAAGGACCAACTATGTCTTTTCCTTTTGAGGAAACCGAGTCATTCTTTGCTGCCATATCTTTCTTTTTCTGCACGGGATTTATGGGGATAGATCAGTTTCTCAATTGCCTTTGTTGTCCTTGCTGCGCTGATAGTGCATTCAAATACCCTCTTTGATACTCTTCAGATTCTTCCTCAAGTATCATATCATTTGACAAAATATAATGCTCATCTTGGGGAATGACGAAATTACTCACCGACTCATCTTCTTCAGTGATATATGTGGGCAGATCATCAGGCGTGAAGAAATGATTTTCCTCTCCAACATTATCACCTTCATCTTCAGATTCTTGGCCAATAAAATTCTGTTGAAAAGGAGGTTTCACTTGCTGTTGAACTGCTGTGTCTTGTGCCTTTGTTTCACGCTGCTTAATCCTATATTGTTGTTGTTGTTGACCTCTGAAATTGGGATTACGAATCTGCGACTCCTGCTTGTCAATAGTAACCTTTTCAAATGTCCTTCTGAGCTGCTCAAGTTCACGGAGAACAACCTGATTTGATGTGGATGCTTCCTCTTTGATTGTGACTCGCTTTTCTGCCTTCAACCTTGCTCTTTTGTCATTCAAATTTGCCTCAACGCTAATAGCAATTTTCTGCATCTCCTCCAAGGTAGGTGGGTCTCTATCTCTCAATGAATAGGCCATCTCCGGATCAAAACCATCAGGGAACTTAAGAAGTGCTGACTTTCTAGATGGCCTCAAATCATCGGGAATAACATTATACACTGTATTGAACCTGATTATGTAATCTTGAACAGACTCACCCGGATTACACTTGAGATTGTTGTATTCAGCATTGATTTGAAGCGGATCCTTTCTGATTTCCCACCGATCCATAAACTGATTCTAAAGTGCTTCCAAAGTAGTAATTCTATTTGCTGCCAACCCTTTGAACCATTTTCTAACTTCTCCTGCAAATGTTTGTACGAACAGCCTCATGGTAACATCCTCCTCATCCAACTCATATAGATCAAAAAATGTGGTCATCTTGTCAATATGCTGCTGAGCGGTAATGCTTTGTGGAGTGCCATCAAACATGGGGATTTTACTTTGATAATCCACTGGCATATCATGAAGATTTGCAGGTAAAACCAATGGGGCAAAACGGGTAGCCATTGCTCTCAGAGGGGGAGTAGGATGGGTATGGGGAGGGGGAGGTGTGATAGCAGGGATTATAATAACAGAAGGTGGAGTTTGAGGAGTTGTGGGAGTCGGAGGAGCAGGAGAAGTGGGAGGAGAACCGACTGTGGATTCGGGATAGGTGATTATAGGCGAGACTGAAACAAATGGAGGAAAAGATACTTCGTGAGCCGTGATCGTAGATCCAATGTGATCAGAGATATTCTCAACAAAATCAGCGAGGGTAGTAGCTTGAATAAGTGTCTGGAGATGTCTTAAGATAAAATTTTCAACCAATTTGTTATGTCTCTCAAACTCAATAGCAGCAGCAAAATCAGGGTCGGGAACTAGAGAATCAAGTGCACTTTCAGATTTGGTTTTGAACAAGGACAACTCAAAACTTTCGTCAAAGTCTAGATCTTCGAAATACTTGATAATAGCTGGAGATGAATGAGATTTGAAAATAGATCTAGGATCAGTAGCCAGCGTGTTTTTTCAAAAATACTAGGAAATAAAAAGCATTCAGCCTATGAAAACTCTCAACATATCATCCACGACTCAGAGTTAACAATTATACTGGGATAAAGTGCCAATGAAACGCTACTTTCACAAGCTCACGGAGATCGACTGAAGCAGCGTTTATCTACTAACGCTGATGTAAAATAAGAGCGTGTTCGAAGGCTACCTGGCGTATCTTCAGACTCCGTCTAAGACTAATGAAATAACACGTCAATGAGCAAATTACAAATTTGTTCTTCCCCAGTATGGTCGCCAATATGTTAGCGCTTGGAATTCACCTAGGCTGAGAAAGGCAAACCTCAAGGCAACATCAAACCTTTTAGCCTCGTAGCTAGCCCTACGGGGAAGAAGAAGGCTCTCTCCGGTCTATCTCGTAAAATCTTCAATGGATGAGATGACCAATAAGGTAACACTGATATTAGGCTAGTAAACTAATTAGAAGGATTGATTTTGAAATTTTTGGGTTTTTGGTGGCAAATTGAGGAAGTGGCAATTTTGGGTGAAGGGATTTGACACAGTTTCTGCAGGGGGTTCTTTGGGGCGAGATAGGAGACAGTATTGCTGCCTTAAGCTGAGGTGAATGGATGAGAAAGACAGGTGAGGATCTAAGGAGGGCAAACAATAACTTTGAATCCTCCTTAAACAGTAGAAAACATTGAAATTAAACAAACTTAAAAGCAGAGCATGACAGTCATGAATTCTTACTTTAACACTTCGTTTGCTTAATATGCAGAAGGAAAAGAAAGGAAATGATTCACATAACACACTTACAGGTACATAGAGAAACACACCATCAATACATGTAACCACAAGAATCTCAAAAAGGACTGCAAAACCCTGGTCTTCCTTACCCAAAAATTGCAGAGATATAGTGAAATAATACAATGATAGCTTCTCCCTCAAGAGTCCAACCTTCCAACCTCTGAAAATGATTGAGAAAATACATATAATATAGGCAAGCCAACCTCTTCCCTTGCCTCTAGGGGTCGAGCTAATCCTTCTAGGAGCAGTTTGAACAACTTCTAAACTAAGCACTACAAAATAGGCAGTCAAAACAACTTGCCTCTATAAACTTGGAAACCAATTCATGCATTCAATTTGTACCCTTTACATGAATGAATCTTCTAGAAGTGTTAAAAAAGAGTAAAAGTGTCTTAGAGTTGCCATAATTACATCAAAGATAATCATCTTTCACCCCAAAAAGTCAAACTGGAGCAAAACTGCGTTTTCTGGGCTGAACTGGTCAAATCTGGCAACATTTCCTCAAAAGGTCGCACACCTTTTCTCAAAGGGTCTCACACTTTTGCAGCTCTGTTTGGAGGCCTTTCCTTTATCAGAATTGGGTGCAGGATAGCTCGTTGGAAAGGTCTGCGAGTCTAATTTCCAACCCAACTGTAATTTTTAAATTTGGAGGTCATTTTCCCTGTCAAAACGTAATTCTCCCAAAACTGGTTTCTGCAACTCAAAAAAGGGGCAGAAAGTCAAATTTTGCATGCTTTTTGACTTTTTGGAGGCCCAGAACTCGATGAAAGTTCTTACTAATGGATGAGCAAGTGTAAATTTTCATGCCAAATCCAAAAATGCTGAGTTTTTGCCAAACGGAGCTACGATGACAAAAGGTCTCGCCGGGGGCGAGACCCTTTGAGAAG
>APFE030815464.1:1618-12750 GCA_000404065.3 Pinus taeda | reverse complement strand
AGTGACCAAATTTTGCTTGAAAACTCACTGAAATGACAAAATTTGACCTTAACACTCTGAAACCACTTTGTAAGAGCATATTTGATCACTGAAGGAAGGCTGGAAAGACTGACACTAACACATTTTACACAAGCTTGAAATAGAGAAAAATTGTGCTTGAGATAGGTTTCATTTTGACACAAGATTGAAATAGAGAAAAACTGTGTTGGAGATAAGTTTGTTTCATGATTACACAAGCTTGAAGCAAATAAAAAACCGTTCTTGAGATGGGTTTCATTTTTACGTAAGCTTGAAATAGAGAAAAACTATGCTTGAGCTATATTTTATGCCCCACAACATAATCTATAGGGGGTATGCCTCCCAAGCATAAACTAAAGAGACACATGCCCATCAAGCTTCAATTGATATGCCTAAGTAGAATGCTGGTTACTAATAGGCACATGGAATGAAGGTTCATTTACAAGATTAGATTAAAGACTTGACTCAATTATAGGGGGATTTGTTTCATTTTTTGACGAGCTTGACACAAGAAAATAACTATGCTCATATCACCTTGTTTCATTTTTTAACGATCTTGACACATGAAAAAGAACTATGCCCATAGGTCTCATAGGTTGGTTTCATTTTTATGTGAGTTTGAAATGAAAATAACTATGCTCGAAACTTGTTTCATTTTTTTAATGAGATTGCCACAAGAAAAGAACTATGTTCATGTCACCTTGATCATGACTTCCAAGGGGGCTTCATCAGATGGAAGAACAATTATCTGGAATGAATACATGTCAAGGAAGTCAATACGGGTAGCAAGATCCAGATGAAATGTCCTCATTGAAGGGTTCATCATGTCACTTACCAGATCTAAGTCAAAATAATTTGAGCATACAAACATACACTCATTTTCATTGATAAGTGAAGGCTTGGGACAAGTTGCTACATAATTAACCTGTGGTGGGGTGGATTTCACTTGAATATAGGGAACATTCAATGATGTTGGATTGTTGGAATTGATATCAGGGGCATCAAACATAAGTTGGTTAATTGTCATAATGTTTCCATTATGAGGGAAATACATCACACGAAAGAGTGTGGACACGACAACTTTCATGGCATAGACACAGTCTTTCCAAAGGAGAAAATTGAAATACAAGGGGCCTTGGACTACCATGAAATCAATACTAACAGTTCTCCCTTCCAAGGGAATATGAAATTGAGGAAGGATCTCTATAGGTTCACTAGCTCTTTTATTAAAATCCAACAGATTTTCTTTAACAAACACAAGTTGAGGGGAACCCAAAGCTTTCCAAGAAGTCGAGGATAAAATGCTAACAAAAGCACCTTCATATACAATAGTGCGACACACGTTCTTATCACAATATTTCGCAATGTTTTGGAAAGGTATGATCGAAGGGAGGTGAGGTTTTATTAGTATATTCCAATCAAAGGAAATAGGTGAAATGCCCCCTTGTGCAGTGGAATCTAAAGTAACAAGAAGAAAATGAGTGGTATTAACTTCAATCTCTAAGGGGAGAGTGGGATCAATTGAAGATGGAATCAAGTCGACCCTTTCATCAACCAATGGTTCATTGACCTGGTTGATATGGGGTTCACTCTCCAAGGGAAGAGTGGGATTGATTGAACTTGAAATGGAATCAATCACTTTATCAATTAACGGTTGGTTGGGAGAAATATTACAGTAACCAGTTGGAAGTCGCTATTGAGAAACAATAAGCTTTTCTAACAATTTAGAGGCTTCATCCATATGAGGGCAGAGGTGAGTTTGATGGCCCCTTTCGTATAACATACAAGGAAACCTAACATTACCCTTTTTCCTTGGAACCTTAGAATCACTGGTTGATTAATCAATAATAAGTTGATGAGAATCCTTAAACCATACTTCCAATACCTTAGGAATACTATGACAATTGATAAGGAAGTGATCACCCTTCCAAAGCTTACAAGGGTATTTAGGCTTATGATGCATGTTAGAGGTTTATTCCAAATTATTAACAATCACAATAATGGTTGGATGATTTAATCCTTTCTTATATTTCTTCTTCTTCTTCTTCCTTTTCTTCTTCTTCTTAGGCTCCTCGTTACTAGCATTAACACTATCACCAGTTGAAGAAAAATAAAGGTAAGAGGACATGATGGGAGAAGAAGGTAAAATATCGACATGAATTAAAAGTTCTGGTTAAGGTTGAGCACAAGTATCTGGTTTAGGTGAAAACAACCATACTAGTAAACCTATCATGAATTTAGGAAGATACTATGTAACCATGTAAGTAGGACCAACATTTTCGAAACAAGGAAAAGGACTAGGATCCACATTAAGAGGGGTTCCTTGGTTGGTAACTTCTGGAAATGCTGCCATTAAATTCAACCCTAAGTCTACTAAAAAGTGAATTTTAGTTAAGAATTTTACCAATGTATGATAGTTAAATTTACAATTGGCATCAATGAAAGTAAACGAAAGTAGTACAAATGGGATACTAGGTATAAAAGGTTACTAGGCTGCTGTGAACTACAATATACCATTAAGTACACACAAGCAATCTCCCCAAATGCTATGTTTGGTGTATAAGAAACAACAAGTCAATTGAATTAGTTACCTATGGATGGTATGCAACCTAGAGGGGGTATTTCGATATACCCAAGAATACGTGGAAGCTCAGTTCGTGTGTTGGATAGCGAAGGCCCTGCATAACAGTTTTTGGGGCTTAAAGTCCACAATTTTGGGTAATAGTATGGTAAAGGCTCTGCGAGGTGTGGAGAGCGCGAATTGTAATGAGTCAAGTCAAAGGGTTGTCCGCCCAAAAATAATGTAAGAAAATAGAAAATGAGTCGGCCTGCCCATGGTTTGCGGACCATGGAAATGTATAAATAGAGCAAGGCTCTATGGTTAGAAGTCAGTTTTTGGTTTTGGATCTTAATGTTATGGGTTAATGAAGGCAATATTCTGTCTGCATCTGTAAGTCCGAGTCAAGGGTGTTGGCAGATAGATAGAGGCTCTATAGCTGTATGCGCAGAGGCCTAGTAAAGTCCGCAGCTGTGTGAGCGGACCCCTGCAACTGAGTGTGCAGGGAGGATCTGGTTGTATTGAAAAGGAGATAAATAAAGATAAGAATTTCTAAATCATTGTGTGATTTATCGCGAATATATCTATGGCTTATGTTTTTAATTTATGCATATTTATGATTGCACGCACTGGTTGTTACTATTAAATGTGTGCTTAAAGACCTTGCGAATTAATTCTGATCTATAATAAATCCATATAAATAATAAGATTCAGGAAGTGACTAGCACGAATCTATGTGAAGGATAGATATCTGTGCAGAGTAGCGCTGGAGCGCAGAACGGTTTGCGACCCTCCAGACCACATCAAGACATCCCAAGGGTGCAGAAACTTGGTTCCAACACCCTCCCATACTACCTCAGGTGAGACTTCAGTCCGTGCTCAGCAGATTGTTGCCGAAAGTGCCGGTAGTGTGGGTTTTGTTTGGCTAAACCAATTCTAAGCCTAGGTCAGCCCCCAACAAGCCAATAAATGGTTCCGTTGCCGGGACCGGGATTTGCCTAAGGGATGTCTGATATCGAAATACTGGAACCCTACGAAGAAAGAACTTGAAGATTGGTTGGATCAAAAGCTTCACAAGTTCATGGTATAGGAAAATAGAAATCCACAGATATCTGAGGAAAGGTGTCTCGTTCACTACATATACACATAAATCCACGATATCTTCTTTGCATCCTTCTCAACAGAGCTGTATGAGTGGATCGCGAATCTAGCTAACAGTCAGGGAAGGTGCAATCTGGATCAACCCACTGTGGACTCCAGAGTTGGTGTGCAGGCTAGAAGCATCTGAAGATAAAATCGAACGCACACTAGATCACTGGTTGGATCAAATAATAGAAGGGTTTATCACTGAGTTCGTGATAGACACAACTGTGAGTTACAGTGAAGCAGAAAGGCGCTTTCTCCAAGGACCACGGGATAAGTACATCAAATCGTTGAATACTTGGATTAAAATGTTGTTATGCGGAAAATGGGTTATGCACATCCATTGATGTCTAGGGTAATGCTGAGCGAAAGAGGCTACCTAGGAATCGAAGGATTAGAGAACAATCCCCTGATTTCACTCTCGCAAGAAAGTGAGGAGGAACTCGCAGGGTTCTCTCCGAGAAGTGCGGTCTGATTGATAAAGCAACGCATTCCACTGATACCACTACCATCCATGCCATCACCCACTTCACCTACATCAAACCCTTCTTCACCTACGCCAGCCCCACCACCATTGAGGGTTGGAATGGCGAGTGAAATCAAGTTGCCTGTATTTAGAGGCATAGGAAATCCACGCGCAACTACAAAACCTCTGCTTAGAGATGCAAAGTTTGAAGCAAGATAGGGTGCCCTGACCAGAGACACGTGAAGAAATGTGGTGTATCAAATGCAAAGGCCAAGGACACGACAAGGATCATTGCCCTGTATTCACGAACTATTTGGCAGGGGGGACCAATGCCATTGCGGCCAGAGGCACAAGTGGGCCCAAGCGCAGTGCCTAAACTCTGGTGCGCAATCTATCAGGTGGGAGGAAAGCATGCCATGGAAAATTGTCATCTATTGCAAAAACTTATCCAACCTCCCCAGAAGCTATTTTGCAATTTTTGTAGATCGATGGGCCATGACGAATGAAATTGCCAAAGTTATGAGTTGCTGATGGATCTGACATTTTCTTATAGGATGCAGACTCAGGTGCGAGGTCAGGATCCAGCTACAACATTAGCACGTGGTGGATTCCAGGGACGTGGACCGGGATGAGGAGGAATGGGACTTGGAAGAGGGCATGGACAATTAATTTGCTACAATTGTGGAGGACCTGGGCACTACGTGCATGATTGCACGAACCTGGCCATAACATGTTGCCCGTGCTGTTACCAATTTGATCATGAAGCAGTAGATTGTCCCACACTAATTGCACAAATGCGTGAAAAAGGGGTGCTTCAGGCTACTCCCACTAAGAACATCCAAATGATGAAGGCTGAACCGTGCGAAGAGGACCATAACATGTACTCAGAAGTGGTGCAATTATAGGAGAAGATAAGGGGAAGCAACCTGAGGAGGATACATGGGTTCACAAGGCCCCTACAAAACAACCTGAGTTTGATTTGGAACGAGCGAAGGAAACATTTATGGAAGCTAAGAAGAGCTTCGCGGAGGCCTCTACTTCAGGTAGCAAGGATCAAACTAAGTTGGAAATGGATCCTTCTATGCTAACTACCTTTTTAGAGATATGCATGAAGCTACTACGGGACAATAAAGCAGTTAAGGGATTACAAGAGTTGATAACTAGGTGCACAGGGTCGAGTGAACCGCGCATGGTCCAGGAACTAGGCAAGTATGCTTTGCGCACTAGGCGGGAAATGCGGCTGACTGCCCAAATTGGTGACTATGAGATGGATTAGGTCGTTCTAGACTTGGGGTCAGATGCGAATGTGCTACCTAAACAAACCTGGGAGTGCATGGGCATGCCCGCACTACAATGGTCTCCTATTCAATTACGGATGGCGAACCAACATAAGATATTGCCTATGGGGAGACTACAAGGAGTCACAATAGACATCGAAGGTGCGAGCACACAAACAGATTTTGAGGTAATAGAAATTATTGATGACAACAACCCGTATCCTACATTGTTAGGGATAGATTGGGCCACAGATATGAATGGAGTCATCAACCTAAAGAGACGAAAAATGATATTCGAGAAAAAGTCTCTTCGCATAGTGGTCTTGCTAGACCCAGCCGAAGGGGTGCGCTACACTGAGCCTATGCGCAATGAGGACAGTGGCGATGAACTGGATTGTATATACCAGATCATAGCGCAGGATCAAGATCAGGTGAATCCAATAGTGGACGAGAGAATCTCATGGGAACGTGACAACTGCTGCACGTCAGACTCAAATGAAGAGATTGAGCGATGGCAGAACTGATTGCATGAGGTAACAATGCTAAATTGTAATATGATGGTTAGATCACTACGTCGTGTAACAATAGAAGAATGGGAGCTGCCAACCAATGAGGGTTAAACAAAAGTAGCGGAACCTATAGACTACTGGGAAACGACAAGTCTAGAACAAAAATAGTAGGGTGCGCAAACGGGGGCGCTGTGCACAACAACTACACAAGGGTGGAGTACATGCCAATAGACTAGGAGAAAATGGCGTGAATGTAGAAGGCAGGTGAGCCTACGGTTTGGAGAACAAAATGGGGTGAGCGTCCATCACTGACGTAGGGTGTAGGTGTATGTTGTGAAAATACCTAACCGACTAATAATCAAGAATCCAAATTCACCGCAACGATGCATTTCATTAGTCATTCGCGACAAAGCCAGCAGGAAAACAGGGGGAGCATGAAAAGCATCCGTCTAATAAGACGACTCGATGGGAATCTGTGGATACCAGGGGTTCAAAGGGCTTATAAGCCCCTCAAAAAAAGGAGGGGGGCGAAGGGGATCTTATCGATGGTAAGATAAGAGGGAATCAATAATGGGCACGACAACAGCATGCGTCATGAAATCAATGACAAATGGGCGTGACTGAGAAGGAAAAGCATGATGTTGGAGAAAGGAATTAGCAAAATTAAACTTGGCGTCGCACAAGTGGCCGCGCAAATCTACAAACAAGGGAACCATGCATGGCCAGGTCTACCATGGTTCTAGAATGAGTTGTGACCCTGCTATCATGGTTGCGACCGCACCAATGGAAGAGTGTACCACTTACAACAACACACGAGGGGATAACGGATAAGGAAGCACTTGAAAGGTGCCTGTAGCCTGGGCTAGTGGGGAAGTTGAAATCTTGCACCTGGGGTGCAACCACTTGACTAGCCGTGGAAAACACAGTCTCAGCACCCCAAGCAATTGAAAGAAGGCGCGGGACTGTAAACAAGTATGTGGGAGGCCTATGAGGAAAGAAGGTTCAGTGCAGGGCCATTCGGTCAGCATGATTGCAGCCGCACTGAAGGGGTTGCATTGCCGAGTGGGAAGGTTGGGAGATGACCATTAATGCCACTATTCATGATAAGATGTTTGAGTTACGACAAAGAGGAGCGGGCAGTAGGTAATTAAAGCTAGAGTTCCGAGACAGATACAAAAAGATTTTATGCCAAGAAGACATTAATGAATTGGAAGTGGAGGGAAGGGTTACATTCAAACTCACGCGTTCCTACAAAAACCCTTGGACAACATGGGGATATTTGAGATTTGAGCTAGTACAAAACAATAACCACCTAGCTATCTGGCCTCCCATGAGTACCATGGCTAGAACCCAAGCACGGTTCGCAGAAGGGCTGTATCCAACCCAGGAGGAGTCAGAAGAAGTGGCTGCTACCCCCGAGGTTCCAAAGTCCCCACGCACATCACGACTCCAGAAAGACAAGAAGACTCTGGGGCCAATCCGGGTATCACCGAGATTTAGTAAATTATCAGTGGCAAAAAAGGGCAAAGCAATCACCACTAAAATCAACGAGGATGAGGAAGATTTGCAGGCCCTGATCGCCTATATTGAAGCACAGGATGAGGAAGCAGAGGATGCTGTCCAAATACCTTCACTACCACCATATATCTCTCCATGGAATGGAACAACCAAGAGATCGAAGGACCTGGACACCGTGAAGAGTATGCTCTAGACCCCGCTTCTCCCAAATGAGATAAGGTTTGATGGTCTGCCGTTGGGCCGAGTACCGAGTATCAAGTTCAAAGATTGGGATCTTGCGGACAACAAGAAGTTCCCTCAATCGGCTGAAGAGAACTTATTGTAGTGGAAGTGGTTACGGGGTGTGGAAAAGGTGGGATTATTCAATCTGAGGTGGATACCCCACTATCACTCCATGGCCATCACCCTTTTTGTTATCCGATAGTTACTATGTCTGGTACATGACGGGTATCTCTGGTTGGAGGAACCGATTCCCATCATGACTGATTTAGTACACCGAATAACCCATCTTCCTACTAAAGGGAATGACCCCGTAGACATAGCTAGCACAAGTAGCAATGCGGGTCTCACAAAAGCAATGAAGGCTAAATATAAGATGGAAAAGCGAAAGCGTGGGTATGTAATAGCAAGCATCAAAGACTGAGGGGTGCGAGTCACCACCCAGCTACTGGCCAGTAAACTCATGAAGAAATGCCGCGCAGATGAGGTGCCAGCCCTTATCATTGCGCTTGCAGAGCAGTGTGCAGAAGTGGTTCAGTTCAACTGGGCGCAGTTTTTATGCAACGAATTTATGACAAATTGTAAGGAAGCATAGGAGAAAGGTAAGACTTTCCATTATGCATGGTTGCTACTATCAATACTTCTGGTTGCAAGAGAACTGCCGCAGGGTAGCCAGTTTCCCAGCATTGAGAAGAACCTACTTGAAGCAATGTGGTATAACTCGCTCTGGGCTACAAAGGACACCACGATGGTTTGTGAGATCAAGGTATTTTGGATATTCATGGAGGCAAGTATCTGGAGATGGATTGCTCGTAGACCACAATTATCCCCAACAATATAAAACAATTTGCAAAGCACGACTGAGTTCAAAGTGGACATGCATAACCTATATATCCAGGCACGGAAGGATCCACAAAAAACATGGGTAAAGCTTCCGTTCATTGCAACGGATGCAATTTGCGAGGTACTGGAAACATGGCCTTTGGAGTGGCGCGCCCCAGATGTGGCTGCATTAGAAAGGATGGCAGCACAATAGCAAAAGAAGGAAATCCAACTGCGACTCACTAAACTGGTGGAAAGGACACATCAGGGACAAAAGACAACTTCACAGGAGGAGGCAACCAAGGAAGTAATCACCGAGGAAATCAGGGAAGATCAGGAAATTTCCTCGGAATAGGACTTGTAGAGGGAAAAAGAGACACAAGAACGCACAGACCTTCCCACAAAATTGACCCAAGCCAAGAGGCTTCACATCAAGGAGTCGCCACATACACGCAAAAAGTCAAAGACAACAAATACTTAGGAGAAAGAGTTTCTTGACAGTAGCAAACCGGCACGCAATGTCACTACAGGTGCATTGGAGGAGCTGATGACAGAGCAGAAAACTGTGTTGGGGGAGCTCAGAGCGCACCTGCAGGCATTACAGGTGTGACCCCCAGGAGGGATGATACCAAACCTAGCAGATGACATAGCCACAGCCGAGCAGATGGTGCGTACCCATACAATGAACACTTTAATGTTGCCAACAGGCACTGTCCTAGCAGAAGCCGAAGGTGACATGCAAAGTTGGGGGTTGAATTTGGCCTCCGTTCCTAGAGAAATCCTATACCAACTACAGGATGGGGTAATCGCTGAGCTTTGTGCCAGGGAAGGCTACACCCTCCAAATCTTAATGGAGCACAAGGAAAATCTGGAGCAGGTTAGTCTACAGCATGATGACTTGGTCGCACACAACCAAGAAGTAGAACAGGCTATGGCGGAGGCCTGCAGCAAGGTACCATAGTTGGTTGTCCTAGTGGAACTTCCAATAATTGACAAGACTCATCACATAGCCACAAGATTCCGTGCGGTCCAAGAGGAGGCTGCAAAAGCTTAGTGGGAGTTAAATTTAAAAATTGTAGAGATAAGACTGAAGGCGTAGCCACCCACACCCCCTAAAGTTCGAGAGCAGTGCCGTGACAAAATTCAAGCAGGGTTAGAAGTGATAAAGCATGCTGTCTAAGATTGCTCGGGATTGTTGGATCAGTCCCTCCTTACGCTCACATCCCTCCAGGAAGATCCAGCGCTATAACAAGTAGAGATAGAAGCGCAGGAGTTACAACAGGCTTATGACAAAGTCCAAGGGACTGTGCAAACGGTCGCCATAACACAACAATTGGCCAAAATGAAGGAGGCCCAGGTTCTCAAGGCACAAGTTGACGCTACTTGACAGAAGGAAGTAGTGCTTAAAGATTGCATCCGACCTTGGCTTGATGAGGCATTCGCAGTCTCCACCAACATCGAAGGAAAGTTAGCACACATGCAGGCAATATATGAACCTGGACAAGAAATTGAAACTGATACTAATGCATCGGTGGCTCGAAAACAGATGGTGGAAAATTTTGTTGCGAGTGTAAGCAAAGCATAGAAGTTGCTGAATGACCTCCATGTGAAGATTGCCACACTAGCTGAGTGACTCAGGATGAGTCACGATGATTGTGTTGGGGGCCTGTTGGGTAGCAGAGGCCCCGCGTAACGGTTTTGGGGCTTAAAGTCCATAATTTTGGGTAATAGTATGGTAAAGTCTCCACGAGGTGCACAAACAATAGAAAGTGAGTCGGCCTTCCCATGGTCTGCAAACCATGGAAATGTATAAATAGAGCAAGGCTCTATGGTTAGAAGTCAGTTTTTGGTTCTGGATCTTAATGTTATGGGTTAATGAAGGCAATATTCTCTCTGCATCTATAAGTATGAGTCAAGGGTGTTGGTAGATAGATAGAGGCTCTGCAGCTGTGTACACAGAGGCCTGGTAGAGTCGCAACTATGTGCGTGGACCCCTGCAACTGAGTGCACTGGGTAGATCTGGTTGTACTGAAAAGGAGATAAATAAAGATAAGAATTTCTGGATCATTGTGTGCTTTATCACGAATCTATCTGTGGCTTATGTTATGAATTTATGCATATTTATGATTGTGCGCACTGGTTGTTACTGTTAAATGTGTGCTTAAAGACCTTGCGAATTAATTCTGATCTATAATAAATCCATATAAATAATAAGATTCGAGAAGTGACTAGCGCAGATCTACGTGAAGGACAGATATCTGTGCATAGTAGCGCTGGAGCGCAGAATGGTTCGCAACCCTCCATACCACATCAAGATATCCGAAGGGTGTGGAAACTTGGTTCTAGCACCCTCCCATACTACCTCGGGTGAGACTTGTTAGCACTTGAGATTTCACCTAGGCTGAGATACACAAACCTCAAAGCTACATCAAACCATTTCACCTCGTAGCTAGCCCTACGAGGTATGAGAAGGCTCTCTCTGGTCGAACTCGGTGGATTTTTCAATAGGATGAGTTGACCAATTAGAAACACTAATTTTAGGCTAGTAAACTGATAAGGAGGGTTGATTTAAAGTTTTTGGGGTTTTTGGTGGCAATTGGAGG
>APFE030815461.1:49077-60106 GCA_000404065.3 Pinus taeda | reverse complement strand
ATCAGAGCTATTTTGGCTTCAAGGGGATGCCTTTGTTGCTGAGGGGTTTCGCTCAAGCCTGTGGTAGACCCTGTTCAGTGGAAGATATGCAGGATCGATTCTTGTGGTGCAAGAAGATGGCAAGCAGTGGAAAGATAGAAATTAAGAAATTTAATGGTCAAAGTTTTGAGTTGTGGAAACTCAATATGGAGGATCTGTTTGTCGATAAAGATCAATGGATCACGGTAGATGCGAGTACTAAACCAATAGGAGTTTCTGATGAAGAATGGAAGAAGTTGGATCGGAAGGCAAAGAGCACAATACGATTGTGTGCCTCAAATTCAGTATTGCTAAATGTATCGAGGGAAGCTACGGAAAAGGCTTTGTGGGACAAGTTAGGGACTTTGTACCAATCTAAGTCTCTAGTGAATAAATTGTTCCTACGAAAAAATTTGTATAACCCAAGGATGAAAGATGGAGACTCAATGACAGAGCATTTGAATGCATTTAATACTATGGTAAGTCAGTTATCGTCTGAAGATAAGTGCATTAATTTGTTGTGTTCTCTACCAGATTCGTGGGATAGTCTGGTTATTGCAATAGTTAGCAATGCAACTGCCTTGCAGTTTGATGAAATAGTCTCATCTTTGCTAACGGAGGAGATGAGATGGAAAAATATGGAGAGCCAGAATGGTGATGCCTTGTCTGTACGAGGACGGTCCCAGAACAAAAACAAAAATAAGTCATCGAGTGGGAGATCTAAATCTAGAGGGAGATTCTAAATCTCTAGGAAAACCTGTAAAGGTTGGTGTTGCTGGAAAATGCAGAAAAGGAAGGGCACTACAAAAGGGACTATAAAATCTAAAGCTCCTGACAAAGGAAATGGGATCTGATTGATTCTCTTCTACAGAGGTGAAAACCACCTCAGATGAAGGTGGGGATGTGTACATGGCTTCTTCAAGTACACATGTAGACCATGAGGCATGGTTGATTGACTCAGGTGCATCCTTTCACTTCACTCCCCATAGAGATTGGTTCTACAAGAATGAGATATACGATGGTGGTAATGTCTTCTTAGGGGATGATAGGAAGGCTAGAATCATTGGTCGTGGAAAGGTAAAGTTGGAGTTGCAAGTTGGAAGTGTTATAACACTTCCGGGTGTTCTACATATTCTTGCATTGGCCAGAAATTTGATTTATGTAAGCAAGCTGGATGATGCAGGTGTAAAAATAGTGTTTGAGAAGAATACCTGCAAGATGGTTCGGGGAGCACTAGTATTGATGCAGGGAGTTTGGATTGGAACTCTGTACATGCTGCAAGGTAGCACTATTGTTGATGGGTGCAACAATTTTGTGGTTCCTGAAAGTGGAGCAAAAAATCTAGTGGTCTCTGGAGAGAAGACCATGTTGTGGCATCAAAGGCTTGGACATATTGGAGAGAAGGGCCTTCGAATAATTCATGGTAAAGGTATGGTAGAAGGTATGAGTAATAGCTCTCTAGATTTTTGATTTCTGTGAAAATTGTGTATATGGGAAGCAGAATCGGGTGAGTTTCCTCTTTGGTGGTAAGAGGGAAAAACATTTATTAGAGCTTGTGCATAATGATGTGTTTGGAGCTATGACGGTTCTATCACTGGGTACGTCTGTGTACTATGTATCATTTATAGATGACTTATCAAGGAATACATGGATATATTTCCTTAAGACAAAATTTGAAGTCTTTGACAGGTTTAAAGAATTTAAGGCTCTGTTAGAAAACCAGACAGAGAAGAAGATAAAGGTGCTGAAGACAGATAACGGTGGGGACAATGTTTTTGGCTGTAATATTGTATGGTTCCATGATTTTCATGACTATTCGGAATGTCATAATATATTACTCAGTTTTTGAATAGTTTGCTCGAATATGATCAATAACGAATCTACCCCTTCTGGGTCAATGCATCTATGGATTATACTTGCTTTCCTTTATTCTTAGTTATACGTTACAGTTTTTGCTATGATGCCTTACTTTCTTGAATTACCAGTTTCACGCATAGTAACAGGGTTTACATAGCTACAATTTCTGTGTCTTTGGCTCTTGTAATTTCCTATTGAGTTTTTTTTTTTTTTAGTAACAAATGAATTGCTTGTTCGCTCTCACTTGAGAGATGTTTGCTCGATTAACCTTGATAATTACAATGACAGTCACCCAATTATATTTTTTTTGTATATGAAACTGCCCCGATTACCCTGTGGACACATTTGGCAGTTCGCCTCAATTGAGGTTTATGGTCTACTGAGGTATAAATTCTCTGAGCCGTCATGTATCTATCTCGGATCCCCTAAAGTAAGGGTAACAGATTACTGTTGTTGGGTTTTAATTTGCGCATGGCCACCAGGTATACCCAATTTGTTTTAAAAAGTAGTTTACATGTTATAAACTAACAGAAGTAGCGTAGCCACCATGTCTATGATTTTACCGGACAGTAAGTCAATTCCGTCAGCGGTCTTCCCCTGTGAAGGTGTTTTTGGCTTCACTCTTGGCCATAGTTAATTCTTGGAATAATTCTAGAATTAATACCCTATGCCTGAGGTTCCGGAAATACTACCCTTCACCAAGGGTTCGGGAAAACGAAATCCTGCCCCTAGAGTTCTGAGTATAAGTACAATACACAATATACATTCTTTTTGTAGTCAGCAATTCAACTCTTACTACCGAGCCTACAATAAAGGTCTCCAACTATTTTCTTATCAACACTGTGGGTAGAACCCCGTTTACCCCATCCCTAAATAAATAACTACACATTACAATCATCTAATACAGCATGCCTCCTCAAAGTTTTAGAGTTTTTTTTTTTTTTTAAGAAATAAAGAACAGTTCAGTCCTTACCTGAGTCACTGTTGCTTGTTAAATACTTGAAAGCTGAGATTACCTCTGCGCATCTCTATTCACCTTCTTTCAATCTGCCACCCATCCATGAGATTCGTCCTCCGAGACCAGAATCTCCCCCCTTGCTCTCTTGCAGGACCACCATCCGTAGCAAGATGTTCACACTTAGTGCTTAGCTATCTGGTCATCACCAGACTTAGCCAATCTCATTTGCCAGTTTCCTCTCTCTGTCTGTCCCGACAGCACAGAGCATCCCCCTTTTCTCTCCTTCTTGTTCCCCATTGGAAACCTTTCCAGTCAAGGGAAAAAACAGTTAGGGTTGGGAATCATGGCAACTGTCTTGCCTCTAACTTGCCCCTTGAGAAGTGGCCAGTTTCTTTTGAAAAACCTTTTCTTAAAAAAATTTATCTTTTAAAGAAAAGAAATAATATTATTTAAATTCAAACGATAATGTTGTCAATCCAGTTCATCATTTACCACAGTAAAATCAAATAGTTACATTTATCCCGAGGCATTACACTCAATGTGTAGAATGAGGAGAGAGAAAGTCTTTTTATTTATAATAAAATATTAGGATAAATCTAAATCTAGAAAAATAACAAAAGATTATTACATTGAATCAAGATTTAACCATTAGGAATATTTTATTATATTTTGGAGAGGGAAATATTATTTGAAATGATCAAATATCTTTATTTAGAAAATGGTCAAAGTAATTAACAAATAAAAATGATTTATTAATTACTTTATGAGATAAAGTCAAAGTGGTTTATAAATAATTACTAAATAATGATTTAATAATTATCTCACCATTAGGAATATTTTATTATATTTTGGAGAGGGAAATATTATTTGAAATGATCAAATATCTTTATTTAGAAAATGGTCAAAGTAATTAACAAATAAAAATGATTTATTAATTACTTTATGAGATAAAGTCAAAGTGGTTTATAAATAATTACTAAATAATGATTTAATAATTATCTCACGAGAGAAATAGGGCATAAATATGTATTAATAAATAATTAATGATTTATTTAATTTTTTTCATGAGGTTTTTAGGGTTTTAATGAGAAATAATTTAGGAAAATAGTTCTCTAAATTGTTTCCTAAGGTGAAAGTGGGTTTTAATATGTAAAAACCCATGTTACACTGTGTATTTTGATTAACTTAGTAGAAAATGGCTAATGGCTAAGTGATCATTTTTTGGGTGATAACAATTTATATATTTTATTATTTATGATTGTAGTGAGTGCTTATATATTGTTTGTGTTTATATATTTATGATTTATTTTTATGAAGACATACTTGATTATAAATTTTGTGATTTTTTTTTGTTTTTATTTGTAGTGGTTGTTTGTTATTACTTTTTTATTTTTTATTATTTGTTTGAATAACCATATTTTTTTATTGTATTATAGTTAGCATTTTTGTTGTTGTTGTGACATAACATCATAGTTATTGTTTAAATTGATCATTAGAATGTATAAGAAACTTTAATTGGGTAATTCCTACATTATGTATTTTGTGGATCACTATTAACAATGGTGGTTATGGTTAATGTATCTTTTATGTCTTATCTTCAACATAGTCATGTGGTTGTGGTACTACATAATTGGTTATGGTAGCTTAATAACTAATGTTTATAATGAATATTGAGACACTGCCTATAAAAAAAAGTTGAGTTAAAATGTGGTTGGGTTGATTGTTGGGATTTTTGTAGTGTGGCTGGTTTTTCTTACTTGTAACTATATGTTCTATGTTTTATTTTCAATAAAAAATGTTGAGGTGGTGTTATATTTTAGAAAAATATAGATTTATATTTATATACCCATTACTCGTAGTAATCTCATAAGAAAAACGTAAATTTAGCAAATACATTCATAATGAAAGTAAGTGTATCTATAAATGCAACAATCATATTGAAGAAACAAATAATGGATTTATTAACAATTGGACAAATAATTCTTATTACCCCAATATTCTCTACAACTCTTAAGGATGAATGGAAGGGTATGACATAAAACTAGGAAATGAAGAAAAAAAGATAGAATGAAAGAGAAGGTTAGGACACCAAATTGAGTAGATAATTTATAGTTTAATCTGTCCACAAATAGGTATCAATCTTTTCATGTAAGTTTAGCTTGAGGCTAATTAAAACAAAAAAATAATTATAAATAGAGAATATAGCTAGATGAAAAAAAAAATACAAATTACTTCATGTAGTCTATGTGACTCAATTAGCATACTTACTTGAAATCTAAAAATGGAAGGAACAGAAAAATAAATGCAATATAGAAAAACCTTCAATCTAATAAAAACATGATGAACGAAAAAGAATGATTAATTATCCTTATTTACTTTGGTGATCAAGCATATATTGAGAATGGATTTTAGGTTCAATGACCTTCAACGTGGGTGAATACTTTAATATACACTAAGTACTTTTAGGAAAATGCATCGAACAACATGCAATAATGAAGGGAAAGAAAACTACTCTATATACTTACGAGGTCACACCCCCACCTCCCCACAGAAACAAACAATGATATGTGTTATCTCGATTAATTCAAATAAAAGGGGAGCATATGAAATCTTCAGAATGACTAAAAATAAGGCTATTGAATGTATGTATGATCTAGGTTCCCTTAATTAAGAAGTTTTGCTCCTCACACACAAGGAAATATAGTAGAGATCCCTTTGAATTGAGATAAATGTTGGCCACATTTGATAAGGGAATAGTTGAATAACACACAAATCTAACCAATTGATGCTACAAAGGAATATATAGGAAGATGCATCCATTGTAGAGGGTTGATAGAGACATTAGACCTAATTAAGTCCATGATCCAGGTGGATCTTGGTGGCCACCTGCCAAGTCCACTTGGACCCCCACCATTGTTTCTCTCAGCATTTTTAGTTTCCTTAATTGTAGCACAACTTACTATTTTTAGCAGTTTTTTCGGGTCCTAAACTTCTAGAGCCGTTTTGAAGCCCTAAACGACGTTTTTTGGGAAATCTCGGGGCAACATGGGTTCATGGACCGACGTTTCCCTTCCCAAAGTGGTAGTTCTCGGATAGATCTTTCTAACGAGCTATTGTACGCGTCAAATGGAGATCGTATGCAAAAGTTATGACCTCGGGAAGTTGATGTACCAATTTACCCAAACGGGGCCCACAGTTTGGCGTTTCATCTTCTAGGGTTAGGTTTTGGAATGTTAACGGTTTTCCATTGTTTCTCAATAATAAATAGGCCTTCGAGCCTCATTGTAACACAGTTCAAAGGCATGTAGCCACCACATCTCTTCTCAGAGATAAGCTACCATCGCCCTAGCTGGTTTATTTCCATTACTGTTTGTAAGCATATTTCAATATTTTGCATTAATGAAATGAAGTATTATTTCCGCTGCATATCTATGTTTATGGTTATCTTTGTAATTTGTTGTGTTCCTACTTAAGTCCAGATTAGTGGTATCAGAGCGGTCTGCTTTTTCTCTATTTTTCTTTGCATGTCCCCAACAAGGTCGGGATATAAGGAGTTAAGGCTTGAACTGGTCGAACCTTTGCAAGACCATCCTCGCAAATCCCGATGGCCTCCCATGGCGGATGAGAAGAAAGACAACGGGGTAGGGGATCCTATCAAAATATTGCTCGAAGAAGCCCTCGAGCGACAACGAAACGCGATGATGGACAGCTTTGCCCAAATCCTTTAGCGGCTACCCAGAAGCGACGCATCGGCTTCCAATAGCTACTCTGGAAATGCCACGCCCTTTAAGGTACACGTTAATTTTGAAATCCCCATATTCGAGGGTCAGATAGACGCAGATGCCATAGATAAATGGTTAAATCTGCTAGCAGGTTAGTTTTTTGTCCATGAATTTTTGAGTTGAGAAAAGATTGTTTTCGCTCTTCTCAAAGCAGCCCCCCACGTCAAGGACTGGTGGGAAACCTACTGCGAGTAGAAGGATGAAAGTATCGACTCACTATTTTCAGCCGCACCCACCTGGAATTCATTTCGGGATGCCATCTAGGAGCAGTACTACAAAAGTATTTCTACTGGCCAAATCTTGAACAAGATGTTGGGAAGTACATCAGATCATGTATTGCCTGTGCCATTGCCAAACAGACCATCAAGAAGCAAGGCCTCTATGCCCCGCTGCCTACCCCTAGTCGACCTTGGGAATCCATCTCCATGGATTACATGTCGCGCCTTCCTTCCACTGAGCATGGAAATGACTGTGTTTTTGTGGTCATCGACAGGTTCTCGAAGATGGCCATTATGGTAGCCTGCAAGAAGAATATCACAGCAGAAGCCACTGCTAAACACTTCTTTGAACGAGTGTGGGTACACTTTGGGATCCCACAGTCTATAATCTCATATCGAGACAGTCGATTCCTCAGTACATTTTGGTCCAGTCTCTGGTCAATGCTGGACACCAAACTCACTAAGTCCATAGCCTTCCATCCTCAAACTGATGGCTAGACAGAGGTTGTCAATAGGATGATTGTGCACATTCTGTGCATGTACAACTCAAAGCATCCACACACATGGTACGAGAGCCTCCCCTATGTTCAACATAGCTACAACCGAGCTCTTCATAGCTCGACTGGCCACAACCCTTTTCAAGTGGGCTTGGGATTCCAGCCACTATGCGCCATTGATGTGGCCATACCACTTGCAGCTACTCACATAGACTCGGATCATGGCCAGTCCGAAACAAACAAGTCAAACAGCTTCATTGAGCACATCCAACATATTCTCCAGCAGGTCCATGACATTCTAGAGAAATAAAATGCCAAGTACAAGCAACGACATGATCAACATCGGGTGCCACACAAGTTTCAGGTGGGCAACAAAGTCTGGTTGCATTTGCAAAAGGAACGCCTTATTGGAGCCTATCGGAAACTAAGACCACTCCGATATGGTCCTTACACCATTACTAAGGCTATGGGGGATAATGCATTTGAGCTCAATATTCATCCATTCCTTAGCCTGCACCCAGTGTTCAATGTGGACTGCCTTCGGCCATAGTTTGCACCATTGCTAGACACATCCGACATTGCAGAACAACTTACACCCACAGAATTAAATCCAGATTGCATGGAACAATCTACAACTGATCAGATCATGGACACACAGATCAAGAACACTCACCAACAGAATATCCAACTGTATCGAGTTGTCAAAGCAGGCCAACTCCTTCACCAGGGCAACTGGCTCACCAGGGACCAAGTTCAACAAAAGTTTCCTCATCTCATGGAGGAACTCAATGCAATGGGGACCATTGCTTCCTAGGGGGGGAGGAATGATCCAGGTGGATCTTGGTGGCCACCTACCAAGTCCACCTAGACCCCCACCATTGTTTCTCTCAGCATTTTCAGTCTCCTTAATTGTAGCACAACTTACTATTTTTAGCCATTTTTCGATTCCTAAACTTCCGGAGCCGTTTTGAGGCCCTAAACGACGTTTTTTGGGAAATCTGGGGGTAACATGCGTCCATGGACCGATGTTTCCCTTCCAAAAGTGGTAGTGCTCGGATAGATCTTTCTAATGAGCTATTGTACACATCAAATGGACATCGTATGCCAAAGTTACGACACCGGGTTTACCCAAATGGGGCCCACAGTTTGGCATTTCATCTTCTAGAGTTAGGTTTTGGAATGTTAAGGGCTTTCCATTGTTTCTCAACAATAAATAGGTCTTTAAGCCTCATTGTAACATAGTTTAGAGGCATGTAGCCACCACATCTCTTCTCAGAGGTAAGCTACCATCGCCCTACCTAGTTTATTTCCATTACTGTTTATAAGCATATTTCAATATTTTGCATTAATGAAATGAAGAATTATTTCCCCTGCATATCTGTGTTTATGGTTATCTCTGTAATTTGTTGTGTTCCTGTTTAAGTCCATATCAGTGGTATCAGAGTGGTCTGCTTTTTCTCTATTTTTCTTTGCATGTCCCCAACAAGGTCGGGATATAAGGAGTTAGGGCTTGAACTGGTCGAACCTTTGCAAGACCAACCTCTCAAATCCCGACGGCCTCCCATGGCGGATGAGAAGAAAGACGAGGGGGCAGGAGATCTTATCAAAATCTTGCTCGAAGAAGCCCTCGAGCGACAACAGAACGCGATGATGGATAGCTTTGCCCAAATCCTTTAGCAACTACCGAGAACCGACGCATCGGTTTCCAACAGCTACTCTAGAAATGCCATGCCCTTTAAGATACAAGTTAATTTTGAAATCCCCATATTCAAGGGTCAGATAGACACAGATGCCATAGATAAACGGTTAAATCTTTTAGAGGGTTATTTTTCTGTCCATGAATTTTCAAGTCGAGAAAAGATTGTTTTCGCTCTTCTCAAAGTAGTCCCCCACATCAAGGACTGGTGGGAAACCTACTGAGGGCAGAAGGATGAAAGTACCGGCTCACTATTTTCAGCCACACCCACCTGGAATTCATTTCGGGATGCCAACAAGGTGTAGTACTACAAAAGTATTTCTATTGGCCGAATCTTTGACAGGATGTTGGGAAGTACATCAAATCATGTACTGCCTGTGCCATTCCCAAACCGACCATCAAGAAGCAAGGCCTCTATGCCCCACTGCCTACCCCTAGTCGACCTTGGGAATCCATCTCCATGGATTACATGTCGGGCCTTCCTTCCACTAAGCATGGAAATGACTGTGTTTCTGTGGTCATTGACAGGTTCTCAAAGATGGCCATTATGGCAGCCTGCAAGAAGAATATCATAGCAAAAGCCACTACTAAACTCTTCTTTGAACGAGTGTGGGTACACTTTGGGATCCCACAGTCTATCATCTCAGATCGAGACAGTCAGTTCCTCAGTACATTTTGGTCTAGTCTCTGGTCAATGATGGACACCAAACTCACTAAGTCCATAGCCTTCCATCCTCAAATTGATGGCCAGACAGAGGTTGTCAATAGGATGATTGTGCACATTCTATGGATGTACAACTCAAAGCATCCACGCACATGGGATGAGAGCCTCCCCTATGTTCAACACAGCTACAACCGAGCTCTTCTTAGCTCGACTGGCCACAACCCTTTTCAGGTGGGCTTGGGATTCCAGCCATTATGCCCCATTGATGTGGCCATGCCACTTGCAGCTACTCACATAGATTTAGCTCATGGCCAGTCCGAAACAGACAAGGCAACCAACTTCATTGAGCACATCCAACATATTCACTAGCAGGTCCATGACATTCTGGAGAAATCAAATGCCAAGTACAAGCAGTGACATGATTAGCATCTGGTGCCACACAAGTTTCAGGTGGGCAACAAAGTCTGGTTGCATTTGCAAAAGGAACGCCTTACTGGAGCCTATCGAAAACCGAGGCCACTCCGATATGGTCCTTACACCATTACTAAGGCTGTGGGGGATAATGCTTTTGAGCTCAACATTCCTCCATTCCTTGGTCTGCACCCATTGTTCAATGTGGACCGCCTTCGGCCATACTTTCCTCCATTGCTAGACACATCCGACATTGCAGAACAACTTACACCCACAGAATTAAATCCAGATTGCATGGAACAAGCTACAACTGATCGGATCATGGACAAATAGATCAAGAACACTTGCCAACAGAATATCCAACTGTATCGAGTTGTCAAAGCAGGCCAACTCCTTCACCAGCGCAAGTGGCTCACCAGGGACCAAGTTCAGCAAAAGTTTCCTCATCTCATGGAGGAACTCAATGCAATGGGGACCATTGCTTCCTAAGGGGGGAGGAATGATCCAGGTGGATCATGGTGGCCACCTCCCAAGTCCACCTAGACCCCCACCATTGTTTCTCTCAGCATTTTCAGTTTCCTTAATTGTAGCACAAATTACTATTTTTAGTAGTTTTTCGAGTCCTAAACTTCCGGAGCCGCTTTGAGGCCCTAAACGACGTTTTTTGGGAAATTCGGGTGCAACATGGGTCCATGGACTGATTTTTCCCTACCCAAAGTGGTAGTGCTCGGATAGATCTTTCTAACAAGCTATTGTACGCGTCAAATGGAGATCGTATGCCAAAGTTACGACCATAGGAAGTTGATGTACCAATTTACCCAAACGGGGCCCACAGTTTGGCATTTCATCTTCTAGGGTTAGGTTTTGGAATGTTAAGGGTTTTCCATTGTTTCTCAACAATAAATAGGCCTTCGAGCCTCATTGTAAC
>APFE030815461.1:0-27185 GCA_000404065.3 Pinus taeda | reverse complement strand
CCTTATTAATATTGTGTGCCCCTATTGCCCCCATATTGTTATTACTGTGCCCCATAGAATCCCTCTATTGTTATTTTTGTGGCTTTATATTATTATTGTTAGGTCGGCTGGTTTATATTGTGACTCAGACTCCTATATATAGAAAGGAGCTTTTGTCATTTGTATCATCCAAGAATTGTTCATTTGTGTAATGTAAAGGAGGTTACCCCCTCGAAGAGGCTGAATTCTAAGGCATTCAACTATCTTTTCTATCTTTTTGTGAGTTAGTTTCATAAAATTCTTCATATGTTATTGATATGATGGTATCTTGATGATACATTGTTATAGGTGATGACATAACACTTATGATTCATTTCTATATGGATTTTTTACTATGAAAAGTTTTGAAATAGTAAACTTGATCTCATGTTGATTCACCCACCTCCCCGCCCCAAGTCTAACCATTGTGCCAACAATAAAACAAGAGAAATCATCAATAAATATCAAAATATGCCTTGCACATTACAATGAAGGCTTACCAATGAAACAAAGATCATTATGAACCACTCCAATGACTTCTTAGCATGCCACTCTTTCCCATAGTTAAAAGGTACTTGATAATGCTTGCTCAAAAAACATCCTCTATAAACTCTAGTAGGTGGAACGAAGTTTGGTAAATTAGAAACCATGTTTTGTGTTTCCATTGTCTTAAAACTTTTAAAATTTAGATGTCTAATTTTTTTCATTACAAAATCAATTTTGGTCATTGGTATATGAAACAAAGGCAGTCAATTCAGTATTTGGTGGGACAATTCATGTAGCTTATACACTCTTTTCTTCGGATTGAGAATCCATTTAAGAACAATTGACTTATGATTCCTCAAATATTTGACAAAGAATTGATTTAGACAAAATTCAAAAATTTTAACTGTATTTGTTAGTATGGGACTTGAAACCAACTTATTCTCAAAGTAGGAACATGATATACATTCATGATTCTTCCTTGTCAATAAGGTACATTATTGTGACTAGCAATGTTAGGTGAAAATTAATGTACTAAGCAAACATTTTTCTCAATGGCCTTGTCCAAGGGAGAAAAACAAAGAAGCATCCTTTTCCATGTGATGAATATAACTAGAATTGACAACCATTCATTTTGTGTCATGTGTTCATATAATTCTTGAGTTTTGATAGAAAAGGTGAAGTTGTTAGTCATCCAACTAGTTAATTTCTTAGCTAACACATTTCTTCCAAGAATCTTAAATTTCTAATCAATTCATTATTATTCTTCAAATAGGCTTTATTTTTCATGTCTTGTCTTCCCAAAGTAGTGGCATGTCTTCTTTTTTTAGTTCTTCCTGATTGATATCCACCCATCACCCTTCTCTTAATCTTTCTCATTGAGGCATCCCTTCTTGCTTCCTCCCTCCTTCTAATTCAACCTTCTCTTTTGATTTAACAAGTGCAATTAGTGCTTACCACTAATATTTCCTACCTCAATTAACATTTGTTGATACTTGATGAATAAAATAGAAAGAGTGTCAAATGTTAGTCCTTACTATATTCCTTTTGCAATATCTAGTTGGTGTAGAATGAGGGAAAAAATGCATCATAAGGTGTTTTCAAATTCATCAAGACTAGTAAAAATGGTTGTTCATGGTTTTTAGAAAGTTCTTCCCACATTCTCCCAACTTCAATCACAACTCCTTGACATGATATAAATAGTCCTCAATCCTTTCAAAGGAATGGGTATCAAAAGAGATCAATTATTTCTCTAACTACATGCCCTAACTTTCGTCAACTTTACCAAACAATGTATTTAGATTATTTCAAACTTCATGAGGATATTAAATCTCACGCATATGAAAATTAATCTCTCAAGAAATATGGGTCATAATGACCATTGTGGCCTTGTCTTTCTCTCTAATGATGATAATCACCATTTAGTCATTCTTTGAAATGGAATATTAGTTTTCATATATTGATAGAGCCCTTTTCTCTTTTGTAGGGTTTCCATGTCTACTTCCAAAATAGCATAATTATATATATTCAAAATGGCTAGATCAATGTTGGTTCCATCTTCAAAATTATAATAGTTATGAATTATTAAAATATGTTCCATTCAACAAATCAATTAGCCCAAAGTCAATCACCACAATATCTGATATCATGATTTGAGGACAATAGGGCTAGTTCAAAACTGATATCTCTCATTTTATGTTGGGGAATGAACCTAAATGGAGAAATAATAAAAAATATAATAGAAATAAACATAAGAGTAATCACACTCCAATATCATAGGTTGTGTCTAAAGACATTGCTACAACACTTGAGCACTTTTCATTATGATCAAAACATCACAATGCATGATAATGAGATAATTCATCACATTATCAATACATATTTGACCCATAGGGTCCTTTATTTATAGCGTGAATATCTAACCAACTCCCTTGAATTGGAGAAGATTTGGTCCATAAAAAAGAATTGACAGTTCCACCTGTTTCTATGCAATCCGCTTTATTTTGTCAACTATTTTTCTATTCTAGTTGATTCATCTTTCTTGGTCTAGTTTATTATTTGAGTCAACAAAACCATTTTTTCAATCCCAACTACTCAGTTGATCATATAATCAATTACTATATTGGTCAACCACTCAACTATAGGCAATACCTCAACTAACTATCTCTAATTAGTCAATCCTCTATTAGTTGATCCTTCAAATATATGTCCCTAAAATATCTAGATATGTGGTGAATCAATAGGAACTTATATTCCAACAATAAGTAAGGGAACCAAATGAATTTTTAGTTTCTAGGTTCTTTGAGATAAGTAGCATGTAATATTTATAGCCCATTATCCTTATACCTGCAAAAAAGATGGGGTTGCAAAGATAAGGCACAATGCAAGAGGATCGAACTCTAAACAAAAGATAAGGAAAATACCATGTGGAAAGAGAAGAGGAAATGGAGTTCAACATCAAGGTGAAAGTAATGAAACCACAAAGGATAACTTGGTAAAAAAAAATGAAATAAGGATAGGTATTGGTTACCACTTAACATTTTTAGGATGACTAGAAATCCTAGATTGGAAAGCCCACTTGTTCACAAGGAAGAAGCGAGGGGAGTAAACAAATTTGGGGTTCCCTAATTCCTTTAGACAAGTGGCATGGAATAAAAAATCCACCATCCATATATCTACCAAAAGAATGGGGTTTCCAACACAAGTCACAACACTAGAAATCCAAACACTAAATGAGACAAAAGGAAAAACCCATGCAAACCAAGAAGCATCCAAGAAGACAAATATTAAGATGAAAATGGGGTGAAGATAATGATGCCATAAGGGAGCACTTATTAAAAAGATAACAAAAATTTCAAATGAATAGAGGTCTGAGTCATTACTTAAAATTTTTCCAATG
This sequence comes from Pinus taeda, assembly GCA_000404065.3. Taxonomy (NCBI): domain Eukaryota; kingdom Viridiplantae; phylum Streptophyta; class Pinopsida; order Pinales; family Pinaceae; genus Pinus; species Pinus taeda. Next base: position 23,785 of record APFE030815461.1, on the reverse strand, counting down.
AATTGCAAAACCACCTACATAAAATGAATAAGTGAAGAGAACAAACACATTTGGGGTTTCTCACTTCCCTAAGATGTTTAGAATGGAATATTTACAAGTTATGATCCTTTCACCTACCAAAAATATGTGGTTCCAAGAAAAATCACAAGACAATAATATTAAACACTAAACATATTACCTGATGTAAGGAAACAAAGTTGACTAAGACTCTTAGAGTATTCCTAATGGGAAAAAGTGAATCTTCATTTCAAATGTATAAGAAGTAATTTGGTTGTTCACACTAAGATTAAGATTGAAGATATAAATTACATTATTAATATTCATATTCATATAAGAAAATGATAGTTTCTCCCATTCCCTAGTTTATATTGGCATTACTCTTAATTATGGTCTAATTAAAGGACATATGTAATTCTTATATTTTATTTATGTTTATAGTTGTACACATATCCAACTCATAATCAGTGTTCAAATTTCTAAGGGAAAAAGAAAAAATTCATCGAAATGCGTGTGTGCAAGGTGCCCTAGTCATATATCTTGCTACAAGTACTAAATAAGGTTTAGGATAATATGTACCTTAGCACCCAAAGGAGGTATATCATCTTTCATGGGATTTACATGACAAAAAATAAAATATAGTTATAAATACTTTATGATTATAATAAAATGATTTTTTTTTTTCTTTAGATAAATCACATTAATGTTTTTCAGAATCGGCATGTTTCAAACCACATAATATGGTTCATCATGAAGATCAAGATGGAAAAAAAATGAATCTCATAATGAAAATATATAACAAAAAATATGCAATAGATAAAATTCAAACAAATAAATTAATAATAAAAATTAAATTCAATACTAATTCAAATAAATGTATAAGATATTAAAAAGGATAAAATAAGGGATTAAAATTTTATAACAATAAAGGAAAATAAAATAAAATTACCTTAAATTACAAACTTTTTGTTTATGAAATCTTTCTCACTTTTAAGATTATATACACAATCAAAGAAAATATACAAAATATTTCATACTAACCTTGTTTGAAAAACTATCTTGAATAGAAGCCTTTACTAAATCATGACAAATATACCCACAATGAGATCATTTATGTATAAAATATCAACTAGAACCAAAATAGTCAACCTAACTAGATGTCATGGTTAGTTCGCAATAGACTTTACTTCAATTCCCTAAACCTAGTGTTCTATGATCATCTTATGGTGGCTCCTAACAAGAAGCGTTTGTAAACATGTCATGTTGAACTAAACTATGTGTTACAGACTATATTGCAATATTAGTAGAATGAATTGTGTCTCCAAGAGAAGGAGGTTATACATATTCTTAGGAGTGGGAAAACCTCTTCGTGGATAATTCCTAGGCATTACTCAATTCTAAGAAAAGCTAAGAGAAACCCCTTCGAATTCATCAATGTTAAAATTATTGACATGGATATCCATAATAAAATTGTACCATAATTTATGTATAAAATATGAGGGAACCCTTTTGTTATTGCAAGGAGATCTATTAAATATCTTAAACCAATTGTCCATCCAATGACATTTCCATGGCTATAATACGCACAAGTCCATCCGGTATGGTTCTTTCTTAGAATGGTGGGTTGGTTGGTTATAGGGTGAATAAATAGTTGAACAAAGATTTCTTTTGTTTTATGCATTAGGGGAATTTTTAGATCAAAAGTGCACCTAAAAATGAAAAATGTACTAGAAAAATCAACTTTAAAATAACCAATAGGATTCAACATGATGATGTCATCCCTAGGGATAAATATTTTTTGGGAGGAAAGAAGAAAATTATTTCTTTTAATTGTATTTTCAACTTTTCTCCTTATAGGTTTACTCAAATTTCAAGTGTGGATGCTCATTGGATGTGGAATAAGATTGCAAATCCAATGAAAACCCACTTTTCATACCTTTAAGTAGACATGCATTGATAAAAAAATGAAAATACATGAAAAAATGTGTTTTTTTTAGTAAAAACGTGCTTTCTAGATGTATTTTCATTTTTTTTATTGGTGGGGGGCTACTAAAAAATATGTGGGGTGGGTACTCATTCTATATGGAATCTAATAAACGAAGGAGTGCTTGCACTTGAAATTTGCGTAAAAATATAACAATATAAATTGAAAATACAAACAAAAAATGTAGTTTTTTTTTTCTTTTCATTTAAAAACCATACCTATTATATTGTTATTTTTACTAGTATTTTATTATTTTACTTAGAAGGCCCAATTTAGACCTCAAAATTCTCCTAGTGGTAAATTTTTCACCTCTTCCTTATAAATGTTAGTTGAGTTGTACATTCACCTCTTATCCATATATTTGGATATATTAGACCACTAGTGATGAGCATGGCCAATGGAAGAAACAATTTTGTTAGATGAAGTAGCTAATGAACTAGAAAATGGCTCTATAGTGTTCTTAAGCTCGCCAATTAAGTTTCTAATTTTATATAAACATTGATTAATTTATATTTATGGATCTTATGTAGGGTTAAAATTTATGTCTAGATTAGGATATTGTTTCATAGTGGTAGAATAAAATATGCATTGAAAAAATACCAAAAGACTTTTAAAATGATGTAAATTTTTATAATTTAACACCTATAGAAATAAGATTTTGAACAAAATCTACTTCAAAGTGAGAACATCTATATCTAAAATGCCAAGTGTCAATGATATCTATGTCCCTATGTCTCTCTTGCTTCTCCTCCTTGTAATTGGATCAAATTAACAATAAAGTTTTTGTGCGTCCTCATTGATATTGGATCACATAAACAATAAAATGTTTGAAATTGTGGGGAAGGAATAAAAGGAAAATATCGTAAATTGAAGAAAAAATGGAAAAACTAAAGTCACTATATTTGTTAACAAAGGAATATACACACATGCTTAAAATGTGTGTCAAGTTAAAAGATTCATGCACATTTATAAACATACACTATTTTTTTATATGCATTCCTTTCTACATGGCATACATGCTAAAAATGCGTAGGTAATGGTTAAAAGATACGAGTTGTGCATCTAGCATGCTCAAAGCATGCCATGGGTGATGGTCATACACATATTCATACAAGGGTGTAGTTTTGGATATGATGTGTCATCACAAATCTATTTTCATGACTTTAAAATATTACGTTCTTATATATGCATGTGATAAATTTCAATCTCGAATATTAATTGAAATGGTATCTATGTAGCATTTTTGAACATCGGGGACATGATTGAATATAATAGATTCAAATGTTCTTGGCAGAAGGATAACTTGTAGATATTTTCTAAAAAGATCAAGATTACATACATGATAGTTTCCATTTGGATACATGATGAGAAGTTGGGAATTGAGACAACATGAATGTGACAAATTTAATGATCAATGGCATTCAATAACAAATTGATCAGAATATCATATATAATCATGTTATTTATGGAATATTTAATGCAAATGTCACTAGAGTGGTCTAGGGAATGAAAATGAGTCAATATTGCCCAAGCTTTATGCATATTTTCATAGTTATTCATATTATAAGACAAATTTTGGAGAAAAAATTACATTTGCAATTTAATTTTCCAACGTTTTGGGTGGAAACTCCACCGATCATGAGGGAAGTAAAAATTTGATATTATGTGAATGGGTTCTGCAAGGAGAATAAATAAAATGGGAAGGAAATTAACCATTATGAAAAAAATTGAATAAATTATTAAAAATCGTTTCCTTGTTTCAAGAAGTTCGACTCATTTTTAATAATTTTTAATGACTAATTCATTTTTTTCATAAGTGCTAATTTCCTCCCCATTATATTTATTCTCCTCGCAATACCCTTTCACATCATCTCAAATATTTTATGTCCCTAATGATGGATGGAGTGTCCACTTGAAATATTGGACAAACTAATTTCACAAACACAGTTCTTTTCCAAAAATTCATCTTACAATATGGCCCAAGTTTTCGAGGATAGATTATGTGCATAGAAACTCTCACCATCAGCATAATTGATATGGTAGGAGGATGAACATTCCATCTGAAAGGCTCAAGAAAACAAAAAATGAGATAAATAAAAAATGTAATTCTATCTTTGTGATGCAAAAAAAATAAATGAAAATATGCACTTTGAGGAAACTCTCAAGGGTATAATTTCTTTATGTAGAGTTCATTATGAGTGTTTGGGAGGATCTCTCCCTCTTGAACATTGAGGATGCTAATTTTTCATAAGGCTATATTGTTCTTTGCTTTGATAATTGTATTTCATTATTTCCATATTTAAATTCACTCCATGGCATCATATCATTATTCAAATTTACATCATTATTCAACAAAATATGCAACTATGTAGAAACAACAACATCATCATCAATGCAGTGGAACATAAAGGAAAAATAGAAGAAAAACATTCACACATAGAGACACTAGAATTGGTGGAAGACCACTAGAATTGGTGGGAGACCAGGGCAAAACCCACTATCAGGAAAACCCTTTCAAATTCTTCTTCTTATTAGTTTGTCATTGAATGATTCAACAAACAGAGAGTAAAATGATCCATATCTTCAACCATAAACCTACCATCAAAAATCAACTAAACAATACCCATGATATGAACCCAATCATGCCAATAATCAAAACCTTGATTTAGGAACCTGTAATCAACTGTCACTATCCGCAGTCAACTATCGAACTCTATGGTCAACTGGTGAAAACTTTGGTCAACTCAAAAATCAAACTGTAGATTCTAGTCGCAAAGAGGAAGAGACATACATGCGACTAAGATATTCCAGTCGCTACCTTGATCATGCAGGCCTGTGACTATAGTAAAAAAATTCCTTTGACCAACTTGTGACTGTGACCCAAAACCCTAGAAGCGCACACAAGCCTTGGACCTTGTAATCTCCATGGGGGCTTCACTCAATGAACCTATAACCTATCATGCGTGTTCGTGGAATATTAAAAATACCCTTAATTTGACTAAATATTGGAAAATTCCCCTAAAAATCACATTATTTAACCCCCTACCAATACAAACCCAATACACCTTCCAATTAAAAAAATCCCTACATCCACTAGATATTGTAGGTATCCATTTTTTCATTAGCATTTTTTATACCCCTTTATATATTTTTCATTAACATTGAGCTCCATTTTTTATACTTGCCAATATGAAAACCCTTTACCACCTATATATCCCACAATATATTATGTCATTTTATCCTTAATATATATCCCTCAATATGAACCCACGGGGTATGGTATTACTCCTCCAGTGAATCCCCTGTGGTAATCTCAGACCTATGCCAACAAATTTCCATGAACTTGCCCTAGATTTTTGCAAGCCAAACCAAAGAAGAGAATATAAGAATGTCTCATGATGATGTCCAAATGAGGTTGAGATCACTTGTATTTATAGCCTTCCAAGGGTTTCCAATTTCCTTTAGGGTTGACCTGATAAAATGTGCACATGTGGGATTTAATTCAAAATTACACTTTCGCTTGTCCAAATTTAGTACTTCATTAGTCAAAATTGGTCCTTTCGAAAAGAGGAATCTTGTCCCATGGTTGGAATTTTTCACTGATTTCCAAATTAACACTCCCTCTCATCTATGGAGAAATTCCAACTGCACCATGTAATCATCGCAAAGATCCTTTCATCAAATCATATCTAATCACAAGTATAAAAATGTCATCATTGTTCATCTTTGCTCATCTCTCCATTGTTCTTACTCATATGCTAAAAATTATTGGATCTAAAAGAATAAGAATTTGATATTGGAGGGGAACTCATTCTACAACCCTCTATTCATCAGGGGCCACACCTACCACCCGAAATCACTGCTAGTGGGAGCCTAATGCTACTACCCGGGAAAGATCAGCAAGGAGCCAATTCTAAGACCCACGTCAACATCGAATAGCCTAACTCAATCAGGAACAACATTAGGGATAACATCTCAACCTGAAACCACATTTTGGATCATACTCTCAACCCAGAATTGAATACGGGAGTAAATCCCAACCCAAAAATCTTATCGGGGAGCACATCTCAACCCACAATCTGATGGGGGAGCTAAACATCTACAACCCCACATCAAGAAATAGGTGATATGGGGGAGAAAATATCAACCCATCCTATTTCCCAGTGATCTTCCCAGAAATGAACCTTAAGAGTCATGTGGCAGAACACCTATATCATAATCAGCTTGGGTTGTTCACCCTCAAGTACACTCTCAACCTACATGGGGAGTGGTATTCCCAACAAGCCCTGCTTGTGTGTATGATGCCAGCTGGGATATACTCTGCAAATGCTAAGATATGGGGAGAAAAATCTCCAACCTTATGGGAAACATATATGGGAGAAACATCTACAACCCTATTGTCCAGAGATCCCTCAACCCTAGGAGCCCTCCATCTCAATTCCTCACTCTGGGAGCTAAGGCAATGGGTGAAGAGTCGGCTCAGTGTTCTTGTGATCTAGGTGGATGTTGGTGGCCACCCACCTATCCCATTTGGACCCCCGCAACTGTCTCTTTCAGTTTTTCAGTTTCCGTAATTGTAGCACAATTTACTATTTTTAGCAGTTTTTTCGGGTCCTAAACTTCCGGAGCCGTTTTCTACCTAAAAATCGTCTTTTCCGTCGTATTCCTCGGTGAGATATTTCCAACGAGCTATCATGCGCATGAAACGGAGATAAGACGACCAATTCGCGACCCCGGAAAGTTGATGTACCAACTTACCCAAAAACGAGGCCCACAATTTGGCGTTTCATCTTCCAGGGTTAGGTTTTGGAATGTGAAGGGTTTTTTTATTTTTTCTCAACAATAAATAGGCCTTCGAGCCTCATTGTAACACAGTTGAGAACAGTTCAGAGGCATGTAGCCGCCACATCTCTTCTCAGAGATAAGCTACCATCGCCCTAGCTGGTTTATTTCTATTTTCGGTTGTAAGCATATTTCAGTATTTTCTATTAATGAAATGAAGCATTATTTCCGCTGCATCTTTGTGTATATGGTTATCTCTGTAATTTGTTGCGTTCCTGTTTAAGTCTGGATCATCTTGATCAGTCTCGCTCTATGTAGCTTAGAAGCATATCATCATGCTCATATATGGTAATCATCATGTCTCAATATAAAATATATCTTATTCATATAAAACGTCAAATAAAATATTTAATTAGAATAAATATGTATATCAGAAAATGATAGCTTATTCATCCTCCCTATCATGGAGGTGCCAACCACAAGCCTAAGCTTGTCTCATACAATATCATTATCTCAATATATGAAGAGATCTCAGTCCCAACAATATATGAGATTCTCTACCAATTGGATCCCACTCATTATTAATGCAATGTATCCCTGTCATATTTAGAACCTGTCCAAACAACTCTCTAAAGAGCTACTTCATCTTGCCTCACAACTAGCCATGCTAGTAACATCATACTCAACCTTGGTTGTGCTTACATCTATGGAATTCTCATCAAAAAATATCATGGCAGATCTCATACTAAGGAAACACCCATATGCGCTCATTTTATCAATAACAACATCAATACATCTATGCAATCACATATCATATGAAGAATATCTCAGAACAAAAATTGATCGTCCGGTGCAAATATCTCGAAGGGTGCTTGGCAGTACATCAATGTGTATGAATAAGCTCAATCATCAATTGACAGATTTTATGCAAAACATATATATGGACATGTGTTCATACGAAAAATCAATTCTTCAATCAAGTTTTAGTTGCATTTAATCGGTGTGTCCAAGGAATTGCATTTCCATTTTCCAACAACCCTTCAGTAGCTTCACGATATAGATTTTTATTTTCCCAACTTCAAAACGTAATTCATCATTCCATGATTCTTCATTTCAAAATTTAGAGGCCATCCCCCTCTTACTTTTATCATACCTATCAAGAATAGACCATTAATATATAAAGCCGAAATAAAAGTCATACCTTGGACCAATTTTTAAGTAGAGTTTTGGATGGGCACATCTTCCCCGCTTCACCAAATGACTGTCAAAATGGACATACCAAGCTCAGGAAGATTGCTTCATATAATTCTTTCTGCAAGCATAACACTTGACCAAACCAATACACGGGGGCTTCACTTGGGGAGAAATAGCATACCACATGGGTTCATCTTGGCGGACATATATTGTGGAAAAAATGGCATAATATATTGGGGGATATATAGGGGAAAAGGGTTTTTATATTGGCAAGTATAAAAAATGGAGCTCAAAGTTAATGAAAAAATATAAAGGGTATATAAAATGTTAAAGAAAAAATGGATACCTACAATATCTAGTGGAAGTAGGGGCTTTTTAAATTGGGAAGTTGTATCGGGTTCGTATTGGTAGGGGGTTAAATAATGTGATTTTTAGGAGTATCTTCTAATATGTAGCCAAATTAATGGTATTGTTTAATATGCCACGAACACACGTGATAGATCAGAGGTTCATTGAGTGAAGCCCCCATGAACCAATATGCCCAGCCTTACACAAATCAATATTGTGTAATAAAATCAACTAAGTCATTTTATCAAGCCTTAGATGCCAAATCAAAGTTAATATCAAAGTCGTAAAATTGTATGCTATAAGTATCAATGTGAAAAACTATTTGGATCGAATGCCAGGGAGAGTTTACATCCAAATACCATGTTATGACAAACTTTTATTTACCAAGTACTATCTAATCAACCTTCATGAAGCCATCCTTATAATCATAACATGAATAATTTTGTCACTAAATATGAATGCATAAATCAGGGACAAGTCATATAAGTTTCATCCATTTATCATATTGAATCACAACTATATATACTTAAACCAATGAGCCAAAGACAATGAGACCAATACAAAATCATTATTGAATACCAACATTAAACACTAAAAGTCAATATGCTCACATAGCATTTTCATCAAGAAAAATCATCAGATATCAAGTTAAATCATTAGTCATCAAGTCAAAACCCTAATTTGTCATCTCTATGAATTCAATCAATCCATAATAAAAAAACATATCTAAGCATCAAATCAAATTTTTAAAGCATCTCTATGAATTATCAAGAATCATATCAAACTCCAAACCCTACTTGTCTATATCAATTAACCAAATCTAGTTAAACCCTTGCAATTGTTACTCAACATTTTCATACACTAGCCTCAATGGTTAAATCATAATGACATATTGATATGCATATTATGGTCACCTGAAAACACAAGTTTAGTCAACATATTCATATTATAGTAAGTCAAACATTAAAACTTCCTTACTCATAGAAATTTCTCTTGTCTGCTCTATATATGTAGCACTGTCATACTCCTAGTGCATTCCTGATTTTTTTCATAAAGCTTTAGATTTTGTGAAATATAGGCATAAACACACCCATATGATTTCGTTCATGTAGTTGTGAGGCTTACAACCACACTGATAATATTTATTCCATGTGGTTGGGGTTTAAACTAAGGTAAACCCTCTCTTCTCAAACCAGAACTTGTTGCAAACTATCAACATTAGATAGTTAGTCAAAAAGCTTACCTCAATGATCCATGTGGATATTGGTGGCCACCCGCTAATTCCACTTGGATCCCCTCTTCGTTCAGTTTTTTCAGTTTCCTTAAGTATAGCACAATTTACTATTTTTAGCAGTTTTTTGAGTCCTAAACTTTCGGAGCCGTTTTGAGGCCCTAAACGACGTTTTTTGGGAAATCTACCGCTAATGATTTTTCTGCCTAAAAATTATCTTTTCCGTCGTAGTCCTCGGAGAGATCTTTCCAACGGGCTATCATGCGCATCAAACGGAGATAATACGACCAATTCGCGACCCCGGGAAGTTGATGTACCAACTTACCAAAACGGGGCCCACAATTTGGCGTTTCATCTTCTAGGGTCAGGTTTTGGAAATGTGAAGGGTTTTCCATTGTTTCTCCAACAAATAAATAGGCCTTCGAGCCTCATTGTAACATAGTTCAGAGGCATGTAGCCACACATCGCTTCTCAGAGATAAGCTGTCATCGCCCCCTAGCTGGTTTATTTTCCATTTCTGGTTGTAAGCATATTTCAGTGTTTTCCATTAATGAAATGAAGTATTATTTCTGCTGCATCTTTGTGTATATGGTTATCTTTGTAATTTGTTGCGTTCCTATTTAAGTCTGGATCACTCAACAATAAAGAGCATTCTATATATATACTGCAAATGATAATAGGTGTAGGGATATTATGGAGATATTCTCCCTCTGAATGGGCAGCCCCTTCAACGATTATTATCCATTTCATCAACCTATATATAGTATTATCATGTATGAAAAATATTAGATCATAAAATCAAGCTATATCATATTCTAAAACATATATCCATCATGGTCATAGCATTTCAGCATCATCTACTTCATCATCACATCAAAATTTGTCGAGGGTTAGAGTCATATGATTAGGGTAGCTAACAAGTGTATTATCATACTTCAATGATTTTGATCACTTCATCAATTCTTTATCATTAACAATCAAGTTAGGGCATCCAATTTTACCACATGTCATAATTACCAATCTAACCAAGATCAACAAGAAGATCCTGAATATCAATCTTATTGTTAAGCTTCTATCATCAAGGTTGTAATTCTTATCACAAGAATTATCAATAGAATCAAGCTACCATATATAATAATCAATGAGCTAACCTTCTATATAAAATCCATCATGTCTATAATGAAAGACGCATTTGAAATATAAAGTATACCAATATATCAAAAATAAGTGTAGCTTTACCATGACTAGAATGTAAGATACTTGTCCAATACCAAGTGCACCATCTCATCATAAATATCGTGAATCAAACTTATTTTCACATGCATGGATGAGCCATTTTTTAAGTGATATCCTCACCATACTTTAGGGTTTACCTTGCCATCCAATATTTCATTTGAAATAATGCACCAAACATACCTTGTAGTATTCAAATACCTGTGCACCTTCTTATTTTAGATAGGCAGTTGTAGCACTTTGTCACCTTTTCATCAAGTGCCTCTTTACATTTTCCAACACTAATTCTTCTCTTCCTACACTAGCCATGATCCTTAAGAAGGATCCAATTATAACATCCCATTCAGAGTTTAGAAGTATCAAATACTCAAATATACATGTAGGAAGTATAAATAAGAATTAAATCAATAAATCTAAACAAAAGTAAATACATAAGGAAGAAACATAAATAAAAAAAATACTTTTCTTTAATGAGATGATATTAGCTCCCTCTTGAACCAAACTTTAAGAATCGTGACTATCCATTTTCCATATAAAACTTGTTTCCTTCAATATATATTCATCAACTTCATCAATAACCAAGGTTGAATTGAGACTATCCCATCTAGGGGTTACATCAAATCTGTCATAAGTGAAACAACATCTTCACACTAATCATGCTAGGATTTCTAGATTTCATATCTCAAGCCATTTCCGTAAACCAGGGTTTCTCTAAAACCATAACCTCATAATATCTATTAAGCCTTAATACACAAAATTCCTAGGGTTTCCTTCAAACCCTGGCATTCTTTTAGGTCTCCTCCATCTTCTTTTGCTTCTAACAAAGGTGTCTCCATAGGGGTGATCTTCAATGAACTTTCTTCAACCCAACTCTAATACCATGTTAATTTTTCTTAGGGATATATTTTTTTTTATTTGATAATTTCATTTCATTATTTCTATATTTAAATTCACTCCATGGCATCATATCATTATTCATATTTACATCATTATTCAACAACATATGCAACTATGTAGAAAGAACAATATCATCATCAATGCAACAGAACATAACGGAAAAATAAAAGACAATCATTCACACATAGAGACACGAGGATTGGTTAGAAATGAGGTAAAATCCCACTATGGGAAGAAGCCTTTCAAATTCTTCTTCTTACTAGATTGTTATTGAAGGATTCAACAAATGGAGAGTACAATGATCCATATCTTCAACCATAAACCTATCCAACAAAAATCAACTAAACAATATCCATGAGATGAACCCAACCATGCCAATAATCAAAACCTTGATTTGGGAGCCTGTAGTCAATTATCACTATTCATGATCAACTATCAAACTCTGCGGTCAACTAGCGAAAACTTCGTTCAATTGAAAAATTAAAGTTTAGATTCCAGTCACATGGAGGAAGAGATATGCATGTGTCTGAGAGATTCTAGTCACTATCTTGAGCCAACAATCCTATGACTATAGTCGAAAATTTCCTTTGACAAGCCTACGAATCTAACCCAAAACCCTAGAAATGTGTGTGAGCTTCAGACACTATAATCTCAAACTTATGCCAACCAATTTCCATGGACTTGCCTCAGACTTGTGCAAGCCAAACCAAGGAAGAGAATAGAAGAATGTCTCATGATGATGTCCAAATGAGGTCGATGTCACTTATATTTATAACCTTCCAAGGGTGTCCAATTTTCTTTAGGGTTGACCTAACCAAATGTGCACATGTGCACTTTAATTAAAAATTACACTTTCCCTTGTCCAAATTGAGTGCTTCAATAGTCAAAATTGGTTATCTCAAAAAGAGGAATCTCATCCCATGGTTGGAGTTTTCCGCTCAGATGTCAAATTGACATAGGAGATATTCCCACTTACCCAAACATTGCTTGACAATGTGAGGGACTCACTATAATGGTTCAAACTTCCCTCAACATGAGATATCATGGGCCTAGTTGTAGATGAGGATGAACCTTGTAGTCATACTGGGATTTGATATGCTTCTTATCCACTTCAATCATTTGTAGTTCAACATGAAAATATTCATTTTCATGTTCGAGCATGACTAGCCTCTACTTTACTAGAAAGGTTTTGGGATATTTTTGATTTCCAAGTGAATGGATTTTATTTGGTGCTCGATTGATAGAACTACATCCTCCACATGGAAGTGGTGAATAGGGGTGAACCCAGTGGAGGTATTAAAATGTCTAATAGGTCCATAAGGTTGGGAATAACATAAGATGCTAGTTTGTTTTGTGCTCATTTGCCATTTGTTGAAGCATGGTCATGAGGATTTTTTTTTACAACTTCAGGCTAGTCATTCCCTTGTGGTTAATAGGATGGTGAATATCAGTGCTCAAAAACTTACAATGAAGCTATCTTGCATCAAGATTCATCTTCAATTTTTCATCCACCATCAAAGACTATTGTTTTTGAACCATGAATCAATCAATAACATGGTTTAAAAAGAGACTAAATATGGTAATAATGGTATTGTTGTATGTTGGAATGGCCTTATCCTACTTGGTTAGGTAATAAATAGCCACAATGATGTATTTATGGCCATTGAATGAGGCTGGGTTACACTCATGAATTCAATGGCCCATTTACAGAATGTGCCAGTAGTAAAGATAAGGTGAAACAAGGATGGTGGGGACCTTTACTTTGGGGCATATGCTTGGTAGTTAGATTAATGTTTCCCTAACTTTGTAAAATGGATTATGAGAGAAGGGAAAAATAACCCACATGCATGATTTTTTGGGAAATATCCATTCCTAAATTATGGAAACGACAAGCATTCCTATGGTTGCATCACTCCCACATGTGCACAAAAAAGTATCTTATCAACACCATGATGATAAAGATCATTTCCAAGTATAAGGTAGAAAGGGGCTTCGTTACAAATATGTCATCAATCATCATCATATAGATATGGTCCAAATGATTGGTTTGGAGGTAACTAATGATATCACCATACCATGGACCATTAGAGGATAAGGTGACCAATTTTTCATCAAGAGGGTCATCATTCAAGTGAGGGTCTTGTGCACTAGTGGGAAATTTAGAAATGAACTCAGAAAGATCCAAGCCCTTCTTACTCTTTGGGGTCATAAAATCCTAGTCAAAATCCTAAAGGATGGAAATCTAACTGGCATACTTCCCATTGATATCTTGCCAACTCAATAAGGACATAAGGTTGGAATTCATTATGAATCTAGTTTTTCACATCAATATATAATGATGTAACTTCTAGATAGAGAAATAATATTCGAGGCCAATTTCTCCTTCTGGGATAAGAAAAAGGAGATATATAAAGGGGTTTCCTCACATAATAGATGGCATGCTTGTATCCATTTATACCCTCCTAAACCAAGAAACCAAAAATAGCATAAATGGTAGTAGATAGGTAAAGGATAAAGTAATTGATAAAGTGGACTCATCAAAGGAGCAGAGATAAGGGCATGGTTAATAGAATTAAAAGGTTGTTGCACCTGATTATCCCAAATAAATGGAATGTATGAATTTAGGAGATGGAGAAACACATGAGAAGTGGTCATCTAGTATGGAATAAACAATTGAAAGTAATTGTCGTTCCCCTAAAGGACTACAATTGGCATAAATTGCAAGGGGTAGGAAGCTCAAGGATGGATTTTACCTTAAGAAGATCAATGGTTATGCTCACCTTCAAGACTATAAATTTTAAAATTCAATGCACAAGTACATCTAAGACACACTTAGGAGGGTTAAGATGAATTGTATTCTTATGACATTGAATGAATATGGTTCACAAATCTTCTAGGTGTTGAATCCACTATTTCTAAAGAGGAGTAAGATCATCAAGGTATGAAAGAATAAGGTGAAGTAGGTATTTAAAATAGCATGACAAAGCACACTAAAAAGCAACTCCTACATTTTTTTAGCCCAAATAACATCAATTTATATGAAAATTTTCCCTAAGGAGTGGACAAGGAAATCTTATATTTGTTATCAAGATTAATACCAATCTAATTACATCACAAAAATTCGTCTAAGAAGGGTTAAACTTCATGGCTTGCACATTTTCCAATAATCTAGTTAATGAATCATATTAGGTAATTTTTTTGGGATAGCCCATGATTAGAACTTGGAAGTCAATACAAATAGAAATAGTCCCTTTCTTCTTCATGATGGGGATATGCTTTGAAACCCAAGGGGTATAAGAAATAGCATAAATGAAGCCCACCTTTGGGAAATTTTTAATCTTATATTTGATCGAAAGTGCTTTGCTAGGGTGAATAGGTGATTTCTTTTTGCGGATAAGAATGGAACCCATCCATGCGTCAATGCAATCCAAAAAAATCACAATATATATTCTATGCATATTATTGTAAGCATAATTGAAAAAATCCTAGAACTCCTTAAACAAGGTTTAGTAGGAGTAAATCTCTTTATATCAATATTTTTCACCCAACAAGGTGTTTTCCTCAACTCTAGGTTTGGTAGAGATATCCACCTTGATGGTAGGTGAGATATTGGCCATATTCCCATCATTGAAAGAATCCATAGTGGGGATGGGGTTCTTAAACAAATATTCTTGACCATGATTGCAATACTTTGATTCAAAAACATATTGTTCTAAGAGATGTGTTTATTGAGGAAGAAAATAGGAATGGTGATGCATATTGAAAGAATAGTTTGGTGTGGTAAAGGACTCAAGGATGTCTTCAATAGCATGAAAGGCTAGTATATGAGACCCATTGGTACTAGATGACACAAAGGATGAAGTGAGTCTTGAATCAATGACATGGTAATGAGAAACATGGATCACATATGCAACATCAGTAAGGTAGACTAAAGACTAGTAATTGAAATCTTCATAGATGTTGAGACTAAAGAAACATGAGGCATATGGGGCATGTTATGATGTACAAAATTAAAAAATTAAAGTGTGGTTTGATGATATTGATCCCATGGTCATTGAAAGGTAAAGGATTTATATGATATTATCAATCATTTCCATATTAGGAGGGTCAATCTCAATGATAGTTTGAGAAGGCTTCTAACCATATAATTAGATGAACAAGTTTTCACAATTAGAGGAGCAAAAGCTCCCCTACTAGTAGAATTCAATTCCTACATGATAAAAAATGTATCTAAAAATTTTGGAAGTTTAGGAGAACAGTGATATTAGTGACCATGCATATTGCACAAAACACAAATGGATTATGTGTAAATATTTTCTCTTTTTGGATACTTATAAAAGAGTAATATTAATCATAGGAATGGATGGGTTTGGTTCTACGTCATCTAAGTTTATGAGTCCCTCGAGTTGAGGGAGATAAGGATTTTTATTGGTAGCATGGCCAATGATATTGCATAAATAACATAGAGGTGATGCTTTAAGTGCACTATGTGAATTGCCACAACTTGACCTATGTTATTAGTGCCCCTTCTGTTCATAGCTTTCCCCCTTCATAATTTCATCCCAATACAAACATAAGTTGAGGTTGCATAGAACCTAAAGTGACTAGAATGGAATTTGCAATTTGTCTAATTGGTGTCAAATCCATGTAAGGTGTCTATTGAGAAGGAAGGGTAGGGGATAAGGAAGCTGAGTACCAAACTAAAATCCCCAAGGTTAAACTTGGAAATTAAACATGGGAATTATCAGAGTACTAAATATTCTTAGAGGTGGGAGGAAGAAAGGTACATAGATAAAGGGATTGTTTATAGGGGGATTTCTAGACCCTAGGCCATTAATAAGATTAGGAGGAAAAAACCATGCCAACTTGAGATGATCTTGGTGTATAAATGATAGGAAGTGAGCCATAATAGTCACCACGAAAAGTGGAGCCTATACATATCCCTAGGATAATGTCATATAGTGAAGGGGTGACTCAGTTCCTAACCATGGAGTAAATCACATTCTGAAGATTAACCTAAGTCATGGGATTGTAGAAAAAGATTTAATCGATCATGAAAAATTTTCAATTATAAGTAATATCATGGTATTATAAAATAAATAAGAAAATCATCTTCATGGCATACGTGGAGCTATGGTCCAAGAGGAAGTTATATTCTAATGGTGCATTAATCACATATACGCTAAAAAGAACTTGTTTTCCTACAACCTAGATGGAACAATTTTGGTATAACCCTTTACATTGTGAAGGGTGACCATCATACACATGGAGGAAGATCACATATAGAACAAGTTTTGAGGATTTGAAATGAATCCATACTTGGGTAGATGTTACACATATATATGCACCTTCATCAACTATGCATCTCTGGATGATGACATTCTTAATCAAAATGGGATTTCGAAAGAAACAAATGGAGGTAACCATGGAGATTCAACTTTGTCAACATCAAATATGATCATAAAATCATCTACAGGATCTACACCTAGAAAACATAGTAGATACTTCCTTTTTTAAGAGCATGTTTTAAGGATTTCAACTTTTGACATATATACAAGAGACCGTGCCAATTCTTTTACTATATTGTAGTTATGGGAAGTCCATGCATAAGAATTAGGTGCATTTCGTTATAATGGAATATTGGATTTAATCTAGATAGATGGTTGAGGAATCTATACTTTTTATTAGTTCATGGAAGAGGCAGTGAGGATTAGGTAGATTAAGTCATAGGTGAAGCATCATATTTACACAATCTACTTGTGAGCTTAACATCATTTAAATCCATCAAAATTTTTGGTGGTTATATTACAGGTTGATTGGGAATTGGAGTTCACATAAGAATATGGCCTTCATGGTGGACACATAAAGTTGATTAGGGAAAGGATTCTTAAGAACAGTCAGTTATGAATTTGTTAGTTGAGTGGAATATGAGGGTGGTCAATTACCACATTTGGAATTTTCTATTTATCCCCACATGTGATGCATTTATAGGAGGAGAGGGCACTCATGAGTGTGATGACAATATATACCATAATAGGTGCAAGGAATTGTTGTTCAAATATCCTTACTTTTATTAAGTTAGGTACCATAGTGTTGGGTAGTGATATAGGAGTTTATCCTAGTGTTGGCATTAGATTATTGGCCTTGCTTGTTAGGGTTCGCTTAGCTTTGGGCATTTTATTTTCCCTTTCCCTGATTATTTTTAGTCAAATTAAATGAACCATTAACATTATAATTTTCATACGCATTCCCATCTTAGAGAGGTGCAGGCTAACTAATGTGACTCTTGGGTGAGAGTGCCAAATGGGATGGAGTAGTAGTTTGTGGAAAGGTATATTAAGATTTTGGAATCACAAAGGGGATAACATAAGCTTACCTGTGCATAGGTTTATGTGGTTTATAACACACATATAATTTGTTGGTTCCTACTTGAGATGTGATGTAATAAGGGTCTGGAAGGGGCCATGAGTAAGAGGTACTAGTTCCCCCATATGGCTGACCATATCAACATGGTCTAGTTGGACGTAGATGATGCTAGTGATATGAGATGGATCCAATCATGTCATTAACAGTGTGGAATTTCTTAGGTTATCACCAAAGTGAAAGTGTTGAACATTGTGGATGATTGTATGTAGATAGCCCAATTTTATGTAAATAGCCTGGTTGTGCATAGATCTGAATGAAATATTCCTTGGTTTAGGGAAATGTCAAGGTGGAATCCTTGGAAATGGAAGGAAGATATTTGAGAAACCAATCCATGAATAATAAATCATAGATTTATATATCCTTACATAGGCTCTATTGTTGTCACCAATCTAGAATGTGATTAGTTATGTGAGTGGCAGTAATCTAGTGACAAATAGTTGGAATTTGTATTCCAATGTCATGAAAATTCGTAACTAAAAGTAAGAGAGGAATATATTTGCAAAAAAATGTAAATGTTTGAAGGATTTAATGTTTCCTAATCAATCAATTTTTATGTCTCAATGTGACAATGAATTGGGTTAGTTATTTGGATGCCTATTTGTAGGGTCCTAACCTAGCTACCAAAATGTTTTTGGTTCCCAAGTGAGCTTAACATGCTCGTTAAGTTACAATTTATTTTAAGGCTTGACTTAGGGTCTTCAAATAAACACTTGATTAGTGGTGTGTATGTGTGCATAGATTGTGTAACTAACTAAGAACTAAAAATGGATGAAATTAAATAAAATATGATACTTTGCAATGAATTTTTTTATTAAACAATAATTAAATGTAATATAAATTAAATCGATCACAAAGTAAAGTCTTTTCTAACCTAAGGGATTCCAAAAATTTAAAATATCCAAAAGTGACCAACACTGATTTGGTGGATGATATACAAAAAAATAACATGAAACCTTTCCACTATCCTAAAATAATTTCTTGGAACTATGGAAACAATTGAAATTGGCTATTGTGTACAAATAAAGAGCTAAAAGGTTTAGAAATGAGATAGGTTTCCAAAAAGGGTTTTATTTGCAAACTAATACTTGAGTCCTAAAGGAGTCTTTCTTGTTCGAAAGTTTGATGTAATGAAGATATAACTAAGACTATATAAATCTTGTATTGATTCATAACATCCTACAACAACAAACCAGTTATAGGTTTCCTAAGATATTTTCGACAAACATGTACTTTAAAGCTTTAGGTTCTTTGTTCCCTATACTTAAATCAAGTAATAAAATATGTTTAGTATATTGAGGTCCTATTGCAAAAGGATGAAAAAACCCTAAGACACAAGTTGGAAGTTGAAAAAAATAAAGAAAATGCATGAGTTTTAGCAATGTTTTCCCGTGAAGAAACCTAACTAGTTATCTGTATTGGGAATGGAGGTTCCCCCAATATCTTTGTTCGATAAATTTAGGTTTGACCCCTAAAAGCTATGTTGGATTTTACATGAACTTATGACTATAAAAAATCTATCTTCAAGTGACATATATTGCTTTCGTAGAATCTATGACCTGCAAGCATACAAAAAATGGCCCAAAACACCAAAAGGTCTAAAAATATTATACTATGGAAATAAAAATGAGGAAGGAAAGAAACATCACCAATTTCCCCACAACCAAGGATATGAAAAATGACTTAGATACCTCACAAATTTTCCAATCCATTGGTGGTTTCAGACAACAAGGGTTAGGACAAAACACAACTCTGGTGGTTGCAACTAGAGCACAAACAAAAAAGGATTATGAACCTTAGGTTAAATTATTTATCCTTATGAAAATTACTATCGAACTAAATACAATAGAAAAAAAACAAATAATTGAGAACAACAATACATGAAAGAAAAAAAGGAATTCCATTATCCAAGAAAATGTCTTATATAACACAAATGGGGAGATCTCTAGAAGAAGTGGTTCTCCTTTTAACCTCCTCATTTCGAGGGATTTTCTGAATCCTATACTCGTGGATAAGTGGCCATCTCTCTCTCCCATGTGGTTAAATGTAGCAATGGTTGTGTGGGAGATCAAAGTGGATGGGTTTCAATGGTATGGAATCAAAAGTTTTACGATGAAATGGTCATGCAAAGTAAGAGAGAAAATATTTTTTATATATAGAAATAGTGGTTAGATTTGAAATGGCCCAAATAATAAAAAATAATTATTGGACCAAAACATGATCTAATCCATTTTTTGTTTTTATTTTTCTTTTTCTTTTTATGGACTAAATAAGAGAGAGAAAGGTCAAATGGATGGTTTACAACCTTTAATATGGGTAATTAACTAAAAAAAATTAAGTTAATTTAATGAAAGTAACTCATTAATAATTGATTTGTTGAGTGATTTCCATGCATATGGGTCAAATGGTTGAAAATAACTTTGATTTAACTAAGTTTTGGGTTATTTTTCACATAAATGAGTAAAATGGCTGAAAAGAACTAGAAAGAAAGATGCTTTAGGCCACTTTCATATATTCTATGATGTTAAGGTGGGTTGTATTGTGAGAGATCCATCCAGCAAAGGTGTATTTTGATTTTTTTCTAGGTGAGCATGTTTTCGTGATAACAATAAGAGAATATGTTACACTTAGATGGCCTACTCTTGTGTTTCTATCTAAGATACATGAAAGTGATATCTTTACATTATGCAGTAAGATATAATATCTTAGCAAACATAAAAATTTGTAAACTATCCAACCAAAACTAAAAATTTTAATTAAACTAAAAAGTACTTATGATGAGTCACCTTAAATTATTCCCTGTGATTTATTTTACTTGTTTGGCTTCATTTTATTAGGACTTCAAGCCTAGCTCTATTTATCTAGACATTCTTAATTTGACTTGTAGTATAATCTATGTTAAAGACAAAAAAATCTAACCATGCAATGTTTCTAGATCACTTCAAGAATTGATTGTGTTCCCATGGTAACTAAGGAATGAGTTTATTTTTTTTTCATCTTGGTTTATAACAATGTACTATCCTGAGTATCCTATTCAATCTATTGGTTACTTCTTGTAATGATATTACAGATTTGGTGGATATATTCAAAGTATTTCATCCTCAATTTCTATTACATCTTAGTCTAGAGGATTTTTAATTGAGGAGATTAGGGCCTTAATGATGTAGGAAATAGATTCATATGACAATAAGGTGAAAGGTGAATTCATCAATCGTTTTTGCATTTTTCATTAGAAATTTGCTCAAACAAATTTGTTGATTTACATCATGTATTTATGCTCTTTACTTGAACTATTTTTATAGTGTATCCAAAGTTATCATTAGGAAAATTCTTGTGCAATTGTTTACTTAGTTACTAGAATTCTATTTTTTTATTCCCTTAAATTGAAAGCTTTAGGGGTAAAGGACATGTAAAGATTTATTTGGTTTTACTAGTGTAGTGAAAACTAATTCTTCAATTAGATACAACACCTTCTATTAGCTACATCATTACAAGATTGATAAACCTTTTAGGTGAGAATGTATGCGAAATATGCTTAAACATATGAACCTTAGTATATTTTTATTATTAATTCTTTTGTGTTATGTTTTAGAATATTTTAATAAGTATGTGAAGGTAGAAGACTTGGGAGGGAACATGAAGAGGAAGATGCATAGACAATAATTAAAATGAATTTTCCCTTTGTGATGAGTAAAGAGTTGGTTTGGCTAGACCATGTTATTCTAGAGCTAGATGTTATTGAAGTATACATTGAGATGATCCACAATGAAATTATTGGGACAAAAATTAGCATTGTTGGCTTGAAATTTTAGGAATTTCATATTTATTAACAATGCCATGAAGTTTGGACAAAAAATTTTGGCCTTACTGTAGATACACATGTGTATGAAGAAAAGGGTAATGTTGCAGATGTTTGCATTATATCATCATTCAAATCTATAATTGAAAATGTATGAAATTCTATTGGATTTATTAGAATTAATGTTATATCCTGGTTATATGATATTGTTCATGATTGTAGCTCTAGAGAATAATAGTGTCGAAAATAATTATTGTGTTTTTTTCCATGACTCACATAACAAAATCTTTGAAGTATTTTACTATATCCCTTGCCCTTTCTTCTTGTGAAGAAAAATGCAATTAAATTATAGCTAAGGGAAGTGAATGAAGTTTTATTTATAGTGAATGAATTTTTATTTATTTACATAGAATAATTTTTCCTCTTACACACTTTGACTGAGTGAGAATTTGTAACATTTCCTTTCCTGAGATGCTTTTGCTACCAACTCTAGAGCTCAATATGAATCAATTATGAATACTACTCCATGAGCATCAAGATCCTCTTCGATTGTCTTCGTATAGCATAAAATTATGTATAAATATGAGAAAGGCTCAAGAAATTTTAGAAAGGAAGGTTCTTAGTCTCTTTCCCCCTCTGCAATACCTCTACAAAATAATATTGTTTAAAAAGATCTTGTGTTTTTTACTTGATTCAAGGAACAAAAGCTTTGTAGTATTTTGTTAGATTCTCTACTCTTCCTTCTTTACATGAAAATTATAAACAAAAGAAAAATATGTAAGAGTAAGCAATGAACATATAAATGAAAGAAGTAAATGAAGCTTTATTTATAATGAATAGAGTTTCATTTATAGTGAATGCCGCTATGAAGCTTGAAGTCTTAAGCTTGAGACTCGCACATGCCCAACACGTCCACACCCATCAGTTACCAATGTGCTATATAGAATAACAACCTATGGGGAAATAGTAATTAGACTGAAGTGTATTTTTGTCATCAAATAGAAATAGTAGAAGTGAATTTTTCTGTTTATATGGGTTAAATAAAAATTTCTTTTTTTTTTGAGAGTTTCCATATATTTCTTTAATGTTCATAGTAAATGATATTAAAAATTAAAGGTCAAATTGGAATAACCATATAATTACATGGATGGTAAATAAAAATAGGCTAGGTATCAAAACATTTACCCTAAGATACATCTCACATTAACCATTAAAAAAATCATAAATATTATTTAATTATAACTTTACTTGAATGATTAGGGGTGGCAGGAGGGGGACGAAATCTTTGCATTTCCGAAGGAATAATAGTCAACAAGTATTCTTGGGATTAGGGAAGAAATATAACAATCAGGCTGAGCTGTATGGTCTCTTCTTGGGTCTTCTTTTAGCTCAACAACAAGGAGTTAGAGACATCTTTATCTTGGGAGACTCCTTCCTTGTCATTAGACATCAAAGAACAAACTTAGTTCCTAAGGAAAATAAAATAAGTTTAATGATACAACGAGTCAAAGGTATTGATGGGTCCCATTAATTTACATTTTTTGTTATAATGTGCTTAGTAGGAAGACTAAAGGGTTCTTGTCATACGTCATGGTCTAATGTGGTTTATGTGCAAGAAAGAAAACATTTTTTTGGTAGATTTATGATTCGGAGGCACTTTGGAGACAACTAGAGGAATGTAGGATGCTTGTCCCCTGCATTTATGTTGGCATTATGTTTCTGGTATGGTTATATGTTACAGATGTTGTACTTGATGGCAACACCCATGGCATGGCTCTCAATATGATGAGAATTAAGAAGTACGCAGGAGAAAAGTTCACGGAAATTTATGCAGAGAAAAGTTTATAAAAGTTTATTTCATGTGGAGAAAAGTTCACGGAATTTTATGCAGAGAAAA
>APFE030815446.1:175011-216401 GCA_000404065.3 Pinus taeda | reverse complement strand
TTAACTATGTTTCTAAATCCTTGACTGTGTATTTTTAAAACCACTGACTGTTGCAACAAAAGACTCCTCCCTTCAGCTTCTTTGTCACCTTTAAAGGGCCTAAGCCTGCTCTGATACCATCGTTGGAGATTTTTCTGGCAAAATCCCAAAAACACAAAATTCAAGCACACAGAGGCAATGCTCTGTTTCCTTTACTCCAGGATCTTTTATGCACAGGGATGCTTTAAAAGAAATTACACAAAACAGAGTATTGCACCACCATAAAAGATTTCTATTCATTAAAATAAAATTACTGATACATATTCATCCTCTTTCACTCAGAGGGATTCACCAAACATTACAAAAGAAATTACTCTGTCTCCTTTGAAATTTTACACCACTGTGTGTAAAAATTTCATTTACATTCACTTCTGTGTGAAAATAAAGATTACAAGAATTTAAAGTTTTACCTTTTCACTGCTGTGTGAAACAATTCATGGTTTTGATACAAACCTCCCCCTAGTTTTCTTCATTCACATATTCGCCTTTGCTCCTGCACTGCTGTGCGTTTTTTACATTTTCTTTCACTTACAGAATGGTCAACTACAAAAATATGGTTTTACTTGTTCCGTAAAAACCAAACTTACACCACACCCATGAATAATAAAAAACATTAAAATTTAAAAACAATTACTTATGCCCATGCCTATTTTAATTTATGCCCATACATGCCGTAACATTAAAATTAAAATTTTTACCTAAGACTATGACCAATTCATTAAATGCATTAATTAAAATGTGCGGGAAAAGTAAAAATAACGTTCGGGCAGGTTGTTGATGATTCTTGTCTGTTGACCTGAACGGACGCAATTCGCTCACCAACCTCACACAAAACAAACGAACTTTAGCTTCCGGGGAGAGGGTGGTTTTGAGTTCGTACACTGGACGCGTGGTAGCTGGTCGGGGTGTTCGGAGGCCCTCTGACAAAAACACCTTTTTACCAAAAGCGGTGCGAAATGTGTTGACGGTTTTGTGAAGTGGTTTTCCGGAATTGATTTTGCGTCGCCGTTTAATGTTCTTGTACGGCAGGTGAAATTATGGTTTCAACACATTGTGCAGATAAGAGTTTTCTGATCTCTCAATGGCAGTCCACATCCCAGTCCTTTCCGTTTGTTGTCCTGCTGCACTTCTTATAGGTGGGGGCTCATACATATAACAAACCGGAACATCACTGTCAACATAACCGTGAAAAAAAATCTTCTCACGGCACGCTACAGAACACGAAATCCGTCGAAGGGTTTTAGGAAGAGAACCCAGGGCCCTCCAAACGTTTTCATCAGAATCGTATTCCATCACTCCACACTGCTTCTCAAACGAATACAACCGCCCGGAAGAGGAAACAACCGGACACCTCCATGGGTTTCCCCCGGTATGCGACATATTCTCCAGCGTTGTCCATGCCCCTCTTTATGGATCATAAACTTCTGCACTCCACCCGATTAGATCACCCTCCTCATCACTGTCACCGCTAAGATCACCCTCCTCCTCACCCTCCTCATCACTGTCACCCCTAAGATCACCCACCTCATCAATGTCACCGCCAATAACGAAAAATTTGCCGTCAAGGAAAGCGCCATAGCTCATATCCCGTCCACGGCTCATGTCGGGAAGAAGCTTCCATTGGTCTTCAAACACATTGTAAACAGCTGCAGATCGCAACAGATTTTCATTTCCATCCTCTCCGCCGGCAACGTAAATGAGTCCTTGCGGCGAAACCGAGTAAGCGCCGAATGCTGGACTCACCGGCATGTCGGCACCGCGGCTCCACTTACTCAACGCCAAATCGAATATGAAAACGGTTTTGAGCCTCTCCTCTTGGGGTATGGGATTACATCCGCCTAACAAAACCAGCCTTTGGTTGACGCAAAGACAGTCACAAAAAAGAGGAATTCCGGCATGACAGCCCGGGAAGTGGGGAAGGGGAGGAAGTGTTTTCCGTGTGCCTCGCAGAGGGTCGAACAAAGAAATCACCATTTGTATATTAGGATGAGTGTCATACAGAAATTCCGAGAGTTCCACCAAACATATCAACTGCTCAGAAGTCCCACGCTTTTTCCTGTCTTCATAGAACTCAGGGTGCTTGATAGCGGTTTCCCAGGTTTTGCAAACTGCTCTGAGGTTTTCATGGGAATGGTAAGGAACTCTTAACAGACACTCTCGCCATAATTGCCATGGAAGAACAGCGAAATGCTCCATTTAAGAGATGTACTGCCCGCTAGTGAATATAAACCTGGAAGACTTTCAAATTAGATAAGTGGGAACCTAAGCTAACCCAAGAGAGGTAGACTTTTCCTGCTTGGATAGGTTAAGCCGTAGATACCAAAGCCATATAGAACATAACATACAATAAAAAACAACACAGATGGAATGAAAGGGAGAAAGATCAGAATAAATAAGAATTCAAGTAACAACAACGAAACCCTACTAGTGTAACCCTACCCACTTAACTGAAAAGGGTATTTTTTTTTAATTTTTTTTGGTACGGGGTAAATTGTCTCTTTTTTTTGGTTTTTTTTTTCTTTTTCGAAGGGTTAGAAGATAAATAGATTTAATATTTTGAATATACTCTCAAAATGATTTTTTTTGTTAGGGGTAAATTGTTCATTTTTTCATTTTTTAAGAGCTTTTTTTTTTCCTTTTGGAAGGGTTACTGAAGATATAAATATATTTAATAGTTTGAATATATTTTAATTGTAGAGGAAGGTTTACAAGTCAAACTTGTATTTACAATATACTATTGTGGTATTTTAAGTAATTTTATAATATCCAAGGTCCGCTACGTCCAGGGTTGTTCAATGCTAGGGTGGAAGGGGGTCAATTTTTAGATTAAAGAAAATATAATATACAAATCACATTAAAATATATAACATATATATAGTACTTATCAAATATATCCAGGGTCAATTGTCCAATGCTAGGGTGGAAAGGGTGGAAGGGGGTCACACCCCGGGTTCGTTTCTCAATGCTAGGGTGGAATCACATTAAAATATACAACATATATATAGTACTTATCAAATAGTCCGTTGTTCAATGCTAGGGTGGAGTTCAATGCTAGGGTGGAAGGGGGTCAATTTTTTAGATTAAAGAAAATATAATATACAAATCACATTAAAATATATAACATATATATAGTACTTATCAAATATATCCAGGGTCCGTTGTTCAATGCTAGAGTGGAAGGGGGTGAACAACGCTAGGGTGGAATCACATTAAAATATATAACATATATATAGTACTTATCAAATAGTCCATTGTTCAATGCTAGGGTGGAAGGGGGTTAAAGAAAATATAATATACAAATCACATTAAAATATATAACATCTTCCACATTAAAATATATAACATATATATAGTACTTATCAAATAGTCCGTTGTTCAATGCTAGGGTGGAAGGGGTTAGGGTGGAGTTTAATGGTAGGGTTGAAGGGGGTCAATTTTTTAGATTAAAGATAATATAATATACAAATCACATTAAAATATATAACATACCCTGGGGGGGTCCGTTGTAAAATGGTGGGGTGGAAGGGGTTGTACTAAACTGACAACAAGAGCTTTCGGGATTAGACCCTGTGACCTCCCATTGGCAAGGCACTTGATTGACCGATTGAGATAACTCTTGAGGCTTTTCACCAGGGATATTATTAACTTATAAATATGATTTTTTACAATACCACGGACAAATATCTAGAAGAGAAAGATGGAGAGAGGGAGGGAAAAAGTGAGAGGAGGGAAGAAAATCATAATACTATGGGCCAATACAATGGTTTACCAATACCATAGGCCATCTAGGATTTTGATTATTATGTTATGGATCTAGGCTTTTAATTATTCTATTGCAATACCGTGGGCCAATACTAAGGCTTATCAATACCACATGCCCAAAAACCATAACTCATTTCAAAATCAACATATTTTACAAATACTTTAGTTTAAATTAATTTTATAACAACTTTTTAACTAGCATTTCGACTACATGTTGCAAAGGAAACGCGGTAAGGCATAAATTGACAAACAATTTAAATAAGATGCAAAGATGTAGCAGAAATGAAATTCTAAGGCTGTATGAACTGACGTTGATTTAGGGTGCCTAAGACTATATTTAATATTAATTATTGAATTAATATTGCATATACATCTCATAAAATTCAACCAACTTACAATTCAGGGCAATCTCGAATTTTGGCTTTGGGTCATTAACATGGTGATGCCTTCTCTCAACCACTAAACCACCATAGGAAGCCCAACTACCTCCATCAATACCCTATGGGTCTGAAATCTCTAACCCTATGACCACGAACCATCCACACCTGTGATAAGACTAAAAATAAATTGGCATATTCATAGGGAAATCTAGTGACCGAGAGGATTTCTCCATATTGAAGAAAACACCACACAACCTCACATTGAATGCTCCTCAAATTCCATAGATCTCACACAGAATTCATGCCTTTGCATTTACCAAATACTATCTTGAGAAAATTGAATTTCTTCAATGCAGAATCTTCCTCCAACAATGGTTTCTTATTTTCAAACCAATCGCTCTTCCAAGTGAGAAGTTTCAATGGTAGGGTCAGATTCCAAGTCTCTGCCCTGTGTTGGCTATAACCCACACAATATTATTCTCAAAATTGTAACACAGAGTTAAGTCTATAGTCATTCATCACTAACATTTCAGTTATCATTGTAATTGATGGAGAAACACACACATATACTGAAAATCAAATGAAAAGCAATCTCTTCCTACAATTAATTAATAACAAATTATTTTACAGAGACTCGCCTAATTCTTGGCCTTTTCTCATACTGTCCCTTATTCAGCCATCAACACTCAGGTTTGGATTATTTCCATACTAAGGCAATAACAAAATAATGAAATACATTAATTAATATTTTTGTGGATATATCCTTAATTGAAATTTCTTTCATCTCCTTTGGATAGATATAAATTGAATTGGCCACTTCATTTTTCCCCCTCTGGACCTCTCTCTCGTTGATCTCATATCCTTCTTTTTCTACTGCCAATCTAAGCTTATCTAGCTCTCACAACCAACTCTTACAAACCTATAATTAGTTCCTAGGCTAATGCAACAATTTCTATTTTAATAAAACTACCCTTATCTCTAACTTATGACTCATTCAACTACAAACAACAACTACTCTTTCGAGTCATCCCATTTCTTTGGGGATATCATTAACTGACACCTAACAACTAAATAGATTCCCTATCTATGCTTACTAAGAAATAAACATTGTTTTACATGAAATTTTACAGTGGACCCTTCTTGGGCTGACGTTTAGACCTTTAGGTCTGACTAGATACTTCAAGCTTGATCTTTGAGAGCCAATGCTCTTGCATCACTCCCTATTAATAAGGGGCCAACAACAACTTCTCAGGTGGAGATGATTAGACAACCAACTTCTTCAAGAACTCCTCATGATTTTATGAACTGTTTTTCATTATCTAGGAGTCTTCATGTTTTGGGCTTCTACATAGGGCACTGAGCATCCATCAGTTTCATCTATGAGTCAGCCATGTCATCATCGGAAAGCAATCCATTGGTATATATGTAGCCTTCCTTCATGTCATGCTACTTTATTCATGCCATGTTTACTTAACGATATTTCATCGTACTACATGTGCATCAGTGGTGGAAGACATCCATAAATCTTCCCTTGGTGGCCTTGCATAAACCAATCCAAATATTGGTTCAAAAATAAAGGAATGAACATTAAAATCAACGTTACCCTTGTGGTGGTCTTTCATCATAACATCTATAAGTTTGCATCAACATCTTGCATACATATCGACACATCTCCCAAAGATATATCTTTTCAAGCGTCACTTTCTTTTTCAGACTCCATTAGAGTCCTCACATATTTCATGGAGATATCCTAGTCAAATATTCTTGGTCTTCCAGAAGTTGATTTCCTTTACCATGGTTGCATATCTCACGATCTCTTCCTTCCGTTCTTCACACATTTCATTCCCAGGAGCTTCCAATAAGAGTTCCTCAATTGTAGTCAACCACCTCATACCTCATATGAGGACATATTATGTGATTTCATCTAGTGTGAAGCATTCCTTTTGACATCCTTTCATAGGAGGAGATTCCTTTCCTTTGATCATGCTTCTCAAGATAGAGCAGTGATCTATGTTACCTGCAACCATACAACATGATGTTATCATATTGAATACAAGCATACATACCTCATTTACCTTTAGGTCATCTAGGATTTTTTAGCAACTTCCATGATTGAAAAGAGCTTCAACCCCTTGATCTGCTTCATCTCTTATGCCATCATAATATCATCCCATGAATTCCACAAGTTGGAGTTCCTAATCAGGTTTGAGTTCACTCTTAGGTTAACTGTTGAGGAGTGTTCCAATATCAAAACTAATGCCTTTTGTTATTTTATTGACTTTAAAAAAGCTTTTGAAATAGTTCCTTGGGATAAGCTATGGTGAAGAATTGAAGAGATAATGGTTCCTCTCTAGTTCAGGGCTATTGTGATTTAGTTTCACGAGAATGTTGTTGTCAATATTAATATTATTGAGAGTTGATATAAATAAATTAAATGCAATATCAGAGTTAAGAACGGATGTTCCCTATCCCCTACAATTTTTGGTATTTACATTAACAAGCTAGAAATGTGTTTGGAACCTACAGGATGTGATGGCCCTGAGCTCACTGGCATGGTCATTACTCTTCTCCTTTATGCATATGATATCATTCTTCTATCCATAAGCCATGATGATCTCCACAAGTAGCTTAAGATCCTCCATCATTGCTAGTCTAAGATGGATATGACTGTTAATATCGACAAACACTAAACTCATGATAATTAAATCTGAAAAGATCAACCATGATAATTTCCCCTATGCTAAAAAATACTTGGAGTAGGTTTCTTCATACAAATATCTAGGCATTAGCATTCATCATCAGCTCAATTAGAATTATAACATTGAGAAAAGGATTACGGAGGTCGGAAAGCTTATTATGAGCTTGAAAACAATTATAAGTTGATTGATCTTTAGATTTGGAGTAACATTATGTTCCTCTATGATACTCTCGTCACCCTTGTTAATTTATATCCCTATGAGGTTTGGGGTTGCAGTTCATCTAAAGAATCATGGAGGAAGATCGAGTTGATTCAAAAGAAAGTTATGACCCACAACTTCAAGATTCAAGTAAATACTCCCTATCGTATCCCCTTGATAGAAGTTAGTCTCCCCCCCATTGAAATCATGGATATGTTTAGGTATTTGATATATAAGAAGAAGATTCACAACATGGAATCGAAGTGGTTCCCGAAATTTTCTTCTAACTCTAGCCAAAACCCCCACGTCCAACTCAAGCGAGGATGGCATAAGGGTGCCTAGTCTTGGCTCGACTATTAGGGGATAAAGGAGGAGATAATCTTAGAGGATAATAATAATAATATTAAAAATACTATTACCTCCAAATTTAAATCTAATCTATTGGATGATAAGGAGATATAGTGAAAAGGGAAGCTAAGGTATTATAAGGAGGCGATCTACCCCACTTTTGCGAACCATAATTATCTTTTGACCTTGACTAGTGCTAGAAAAGAAAATGAATATTGGATAGATAAGGAATAACTCTCATGAGCTTCGAAGTGAAGCGAAACATAATTACCCAAGTCGTACTCACACTACCAACATATTTTCCACACTTCAAACCTTCTTGACCTGTTAATTCAACAAAACTATAGTGATATAGGAACATTTCTTTCCCTTCTTTTTGATTATAAAAATAAAATATTAAAGAGTCACAATTGATCTCTTACGTTCTTAAAGTTTGATAGGCTACATTGGTCTTAGTTGATGTTAATTAACATCATCATCATCATGATTTTTTAAATTGAAGGAATATTTGATTTATATTTTAGAAAAGAAAGGTGTCAATTACAGTTTGAGCACAAATGAAATCACGTGGCATCACACATCACCTTCGTTATGGGATTTAAAAAGCACTTCTCACACAACCATTAATTTGATTAAATTTTCAATTAAAAATAAATTTTAATTTTGTAACCGTATATGAGTTGTGTTTAATTAAAGTTTCAATTGAAAATAAAGTTTTAATTTTATAATAATTTTATAATCTTTCGTTTTTAAGGATAAAATATGCGCACATACAACTAAAAAATACTTAATGCAGCCTTACATTGTAACTTTATTATTTTATTGGGATTTAAAAGACTTCATGTAGCCTTACATTGTAATTCTATTGCATCATTATTATATCTTCCGAGGTAGGTATATAGCGATCGCTATGCCGCTAACTATATATTAATTGTGTTGACTTATTTTTAATATCGTTTTTTTAGCCAAAGTTTTACTGCAACTAAGCAATGTAGGTTGGGATGATAATGTTTAACCAATTTTTTCCTTCTGTTTGATTAGGCAACCAAACGAACAACTTATTGCAACTTTTCTTTCCATTAGTTGGAACAATGCATTAATTTTACAACATATCCTAAGTTTTATTTTGAGCACCTTATTAACTTTACAACATACCCTAAGGTTTTTTTTGGCAGCGTATTAGCTTCCTTTACAACATTCTTCCAACTTCTAAATACCATATACTAAGTTTCTATTTTTAGGCTAGTTGAACAATGTCCTAGAACACATTGTTAGCATGTGAGACATTTGTCAGCCTTCCCACACATTCGTTGTAAGGGTTTCCTACTAAAATCATACTTACTTGTTAGGGTTATTTTTTTCAAACTTCATACTTGACTGTGCTCCCTATATTCACTTTTGGTCTCGGATCAATGAGCTTTTGTAGTCAATCTTCATGTGTGCACTCCCTTCTAGTACTTGATCATTATGTGCACTCTTCTTTTTCATGATAATCGGTGGAGGATTCTTCGATAGCAACAGGGGTAAGGAGTAAAGGTGGAGGATTCTTTGACAACAAGGTAGCACCTACATCATAGTGCATCATATATTACTAGATGGATTATTGATTATTACATTGTTGCTATACTCTTTATGATTCCTTCCAATAATGAAATCTGGAGAATGGTTTTGACGTGTCACGACTCAATTATTTTTGTCAATTTTCAACAAAACCTTCACAAAATCTTGTAATTAAAAATTAAACCCCATAAACAACTCAAATATTAGAACAATGAATTGATAAACCAAATTAGGCACTTTCCATTCTATAAAAGAAATGTGGAAAAATAACTATGTACTTGGGGCAATTGCAAGTAAGAATAGGTGCCCAAGTGTTAATACCAATGGACTTTGTAAGTCCTTGCCTTCTTTCATCTAGGTTTTGTAAGTATGCCAATGGATTCATTGCTTATCACTATTGATGAAGTAAAGCAAAGCACATATGAAACTTGACACTGTCAAGGGTAGGGGGAAATATCAATGAAGTATTTGGTTGTATAGAAAAAATGTGTCTATCCACAAATGTTCTACAAATTGATAAAGGTTTTTCCCACATAGGTTTGACACCTACAAGTTCTGGTGTATAGACAAAACTTGGGTGACCCTTGCATTTTAGCCTTTGAAAGTGGAGGAAATTCCAACATGAAGATATTGGAAACTATAATTTTCCATTGCATTCACCCTTTGTTTGTTTGACCACTTTTCATTTTCAGCTTGTTTGGCTTATATTGAGGTGTATTTCTTTATGCAGATCTACCAGCGCAAGTGAGCATATCTTTCACATATCAATTTTAGAGCTAGAAGAGATGGCTTATAGATTCAACACTCCCCCACAAATTGCGTAAGAAATCCAACAAATAAAATTGATAAATTGGTCCTTACTATTCCCAGCAAATAAAATTGATAAATTGTTCCTTATTATTTGTGATTGACTGGTCATATTTTCCATGCATACTTCCTTTTCAACATCTCAAACAAACCCCTAAAAATTCTAAATCACGTGGGGAAGGACTATACATTATTCGATCAATAATGCATATGCATATCATCTGTGCATGAGATCTTTTCAACACACCAAGGAATTCAAGAAAGCAACCAATGCACTAAACTCTTATTTTCAAGTATGGGGTAAAGTGTTCATATTTTATCTTTCCTATGTTCAAATATTTAGTTGAAGTGGATTGAAACTCTCTGGAATGCACTAAACTCTTATTTTCAAGTATGGGGTAAAATGTTCATATTTTATCTTTCCTATGTTCAAATATTTAGTTGAAGTGGATTGAAACTTTCTCGGTAACTTATTTAGTTTTAGCTACCAATACATATATAAAGATGGATCAAAAGTAAGCATGTGGATACATCTAGGAAGAGGAGCATATTTCTTATTGGTGGATAACGCATTGTGTTTTTATATATTGAAAATAAATTTGATATGCTACTAATTAGCAAATTTGAGGCATATCTATGTATAATTTAGTTGCTTTGTCACATTATTAATTAGCAAATATGATGCATATATATGTCTTTTCATATGGACATGCACAACAAATTGATGCACGATGACAACATATATTGTACTTTTGTATGCAAGATTGACACTCTCAAAGTAATTTTCATTGATCATGCATCATTATCATCAACACCAATAATTTTCATTCTTCATGCATTATTATAATCAACACAATACATATTAGATTAGACATCCTTGGAAATTTTGTGCATGGATTGAATATTATGGAAAAATAACTTTACCAAGACACAATTTAAGATATAGGCTAGTGTGCTCCTTAAACTACTTCATTCACAAACTACTTTCATTCACAATTAAGAATATGAGACATTTTTGAAGCGAGTAGTAATTGCATTACTAAAATATAATTAATCAAAAATAGAAATATTATTTATAAAAAAATACAACATGAGAATTAATCAAAAATAGAAATATTATTTATAGAAAATACAACATGCTTCTCATGTCAGAGAAAAATGTCATTTTGGGAAATTTAAAATAAAAAATAGTATTTATAAAAGATATAACATGATTCCATACCATCAAATTTATAGTCCAATATGTTGGAGAAAAATACTTCTACATCATCAATACAATCCAGTATATCATTTTGAGGGAAAAAAATATAATATATAAAAAATCAACACCATCAAATTTACAATCCAAGATGTGAGGAGAAAAATACCATTTCTACAAAAACTACAAGTCCAATTGGTTGCACAGAAACATATATAGTAAGTCTACCTGATCCAATTGTTTGCACAGAAGCAAATTTAGCAACTTCATTAAAACGTTGAGATGTTACCATACGCAATCGTTCAATTCCAGTCTTGTAGGCAGGTATAATGTCTGCCATTGAGCCTTGTTATTATAATGGGATCAAAATTTTTTAGTTTAATTGGGACCTAAAGTTTTTTAGTTTAATTATGTGGTTGTATGTTTGACATACATATTTTATGTTTTATATGGTTGAATATCATAGCTTTACATTGTAATTTTATTCAATTGGGATCCTTTTTATCAGTTTAATTATGGGGTCAAGATCATACTGAGATGATCTATATTGCTAAACGAGGAAGCTCATAGGGCATACTTGACTTTTCAAAGCGATGATAAATCTTCCACATAAAGAAGCTAAACTGTGGAAGATCCCTTTCATGTCCATGTTTTGAGTTTCTTTTATATTGTTTTTCATGTCCATGTTTTGAGTTTCTTTTCCATTGTTTTAGGTGGATGCTGCAGCTGTCAAACACAGCGCGGTGCTTGCTATTCTATTGTTTTTTGTCGGTGCTCTTGGCAAGTAACGAGACAGCGAACTGTTCTCGTGCAGGATTCCCCGAATCTTCTATGGCTAAGTTGAGTGAAATCTAAAACTCCATTCTGAAATCCATTCGATTCCATTCTGAAATTTGTTATCATTTTCAAATCATGTAATATTCTATTTTTCTTGCACATTTATCTTTTCTAGTTTGTCTCAGAATTCATTCTCGTCTATGTGAATGAAGGCCGTTACGGAAATGAACCAGACGGGTTTGTCATTCTGATTTGATCATGGACAAGCAAGAAGAAAACATATGGACATTGAGAAACTGTATATAATTCTGGTGAAGCAAGAAGAAAAAATATGGAAATTGAGAAACTGCAACAGATTTAAGGTTTACAACTCCTACTCCGGAATACCAACAAAAATTTGAAAATTTTAATAATTCATAATAGCACACTTTTCAGTCCAAAAATATAATATGAGCTTCAAACACTTTGAAAGCTTATTCTGGAATGCCATAAACTTTTGAAATACTATCTGAAATCTATTACCAATGTCCATTCAATGATAACAGGAATGTGAAATTCCCTACCAAGCATCTATTAAGTTCGCTGTATTCACTGGTACTTCAAACCTCAAAAGTACAGGCACGGTGAATCTTATGTCCATTGTGCAGATAAGAGTTTTCTGATCTCTCAATAGCAGTCTACATCCCAGTCCTTTCCGTTTGTTGTCCTGCTGCACTTCTTATAGGCGGAGGCTCATACATATAACAAACCGGAACATCACTGTCAACATAACCGTGAACAAAAATCTTCTCACGCCACGCTACAGAACGCGAAATCCGTCGAAGGGTTGTAGGAAGAGAACCCAGGGCCCTCCAAACGTTTTCATCGGAATCGTATTCCATCACTCCCCGCTGCTTCTCAAACGAATACAACCGCCCGGAAGAGGAAACAACCAGACACCCCCGTGGGTCTCCCCCGGTATCCGACATATTCTCCAGCGTTGTCCATGCCCCTCTTTCTGGATCATAAACTTCTGCACTCCACCCGATTAGATCACCCTCCTCATCACTGTCACCGCTAAGATCACCCTCGTCATCACCCTCCTCATCACTGTCACCCCTAAGATCACCCACCTCATCGATGTCACCGCCAATAACGAAAAATTTGCCGTCAAGGAAAGCGCCATAGCTCATATCCCGTCCACGGCTCATGACGGGAAGAAGCTTCCATTGGTCTTCAAACACATTGTAAACAGCTGCAGATCGCAACAGATTTTCATTTCCATCCTCTCCGCCGGCAACGTAAATGAGTCCTTGCGGGGAAACCGAGTAAGCGCCGAATGCTGGACTCACCGGCATGTCGGCACCGCGGCTCCACTTACTCGACGCCAAATCGAAGATGAAAACGGTTTTGAGCCTCTCCTGTTGGGGTAATGGATTACATCCGCCTAACAAAACCAGCCTTTGGTTGACGCAAAGACAGTCACAAAAAAGAGGAATTCCGGTATGACAGCCCGGGAAGTGGGGAAGGGGAGGAAGTGTTTTCCGTGTGCCTCGCAGAGGGTCGAACACAGAAATCACCATTTGTAGATTAGGATGATTGTCATCCAGAAATTCCGAGAGTTCCACCAAACATATCAACTGCTCAGAAGTCCCACGCTTTTTCCTGTCTTCATAGAACTCAGGGTGCTTGATAGCGGTCTCCCAGGTTTTGCAAACTGCTCTAAGGTTTCCATGGGAATGGTAAGGAACTTTTAACAGACACTCTCGCCGTAATTGCCATGGAAGAACAGCAAAAGCCTCCATTTAAGAGATGTATTGCCCGCTAGTGAATATGAACCTGGAAGACTTTCAAATCAGATAAGCGGGAACCTAACCTAACCTAACAGAAGTAGACTTTTCCTGCTTGGATAGGCTAAGCCGTAGATACCAAAATCAGATAAGCGGGAACCTAAGCTAACCTAACAGAAGTAGACTTTTCCTGGTTGGATAGGCTAAGCCGTAGATACCAAAGCCAGAGAGAACATAACATACAATAAAAAAACACAGAGATGGAATGAAAGGGAGAAAGATCACAATAAATAAGAATTCAGGTAACAACAGCGAAACCCTACTAGTGTAACCCTACTCACAACCGAAAAGAGTATTTTTATTTTTTATTTTTTATTTTATTTTTTGGTATGCCGTAAATTTTATGTCCAGGTTTGTTCAATGCTAGGGTGGAAGGGGGTCAATTTTTTAGATTAAAGAAAATATAATATACATATCACATTAAAATATATATAATACTTATCAAATAATATCTAGGGGTTGTTCAATGCTAGGGTGGAAGGGGGTCAATTTTTTAGATTAAAGAAAATATAATATACATATCACATTAAAATATATATAATACTTATCAAATAATATGGTTGTTCAATGTTAGGGTGGAATGTTCAATGCTAGGGTGGAACGGGGTCACACCCCTCAGCCTATTAACTGGCCTGGCACCAAGAGCTTTTGGGATTTGATCCTGTGACCTCCCAGCTAGGGTGGAATGTTCAATGCTAGGGTGGAACGGGGTCACACCCCTCGGCCGGAATGTTCAATGCTAGGGAGCTTTTGGGATTTGATCATGTGACCTCCCAGCTAGGGTGGAATGTTCAATGCTAGGGTGGAACGGGGTCACACCCCTCGGTCGGAATGTTCAATGCTAGGGAGCTTTTGGGATTTGATCCTGTGACCTCCCAGCTAGGGTGGAATGTTCAATGCTAGGGTGGAACGGGGTCACACCCCTCGGCCGGAATGTTCAATGCTAGGGAGCTTTTGCGATTTGATCCTGTGACCTCCCAGCTAGGGTGGAATGTTCAATGCTAAGGTGGAAATGTTCAATGCTAGGGAGCTTTTGGGATTTGATCCTGTGACCTCCCAGCTAGGGTGGAATGTTCAATGCTAAGGTGGAACGGGGTCACACCCCTCGGCCGGAATGTTCAATGCTAGGGAGCTTTTGGGATTTGATCCTGTGACCTCCCAGCTAGGGTGGAATGTTCAATGCTAGGGTGGAACGGGGTCACACCCCTCGGCCTATTTACTGGCCTGGCACCAAGAGCTTTTGGGACCTCGGCCTATTTACTGGCCTGGCACGAAGAGCTTTTGGGACCTCGGCCTATTTACTGGCATGACACCAAGAGCTTTTGGGATTTGATCCTGTGACGTCCCAGCAAGGGTGGAATGTTCAATGCTAGGGTGGAATGGGGTCACACCCCTCGGCCGGAATGTTCAATGCTAGGGAGCTTTTGGGATTTGATCCTGTGACCTCCCAGCTAGGGTGGAATGTTCAATGCTAGGGTGGAACGGGGTCACACCCCTCGGCCGGAATGTTCAATGCTAGGGAGCTTTTGGGATTTGATCCTGTGACCTCCCAGCTAGGGTGGAATGTTCAATGCTAGGGTGGAACGGGGTCACACCCCTCGGCCGGAATGTTCAATGCTAGGGAGCTTTTGCGATTTGATCCTGTGACCTCCCAGCTAGGGTGGAATGTTCAATGCTAAGGTGGAAATGTTCAATGCTAGGGAGCTTTTGGGATTTGATCCTGTGACCTCCCAGCTAGGGTGGAATGTTCAATGCTAAGGTGGAACGGGGTCACACCCCTCGGCCGGAATGTTCAATGCTAGGGAGCTTTTGGGATTTGATCCTGTGACCTCCCAGCTAGGGTGGAATGTTCAATGCTAGGGTGGAACGGGGTCACACCCCTCGGCCTATTTACTGGCCTGGCACCAAGAGCTTTTGGGATTTGATCCTGTGACCTCCCATTGGTGAGGCACTTGATTGACCCATTGAGCTAACTCTTGGGGCTTTTGGGATTTGATCTTGTGACCTCCCATTGGTGAGGCACTTGATTGACCCATTGAGCTAACTCTTGGGGCTTTTCATGAGGTATATTATTAACTTATAAATATGATTTTTTACAAACAACGGACCAATATCTAGAAGAGAAAGATGGAGAGAGGGAGGGAAAAAGTGAGAAAAGGGAAGAAAATCATAATACTATGGGCCAATACAATGGTTTATCTATACCATGGGCCATCTAGGATTTTGATTATTATTTTATGGATCTAGGCTTTTAATTATTCTATTGCAATACCGTAGGCCAATACTAAGACTTATCAATACCACATGCCCAAAAACCATAACTTATTTCCAAATTAACATATTTTACAAATACTTTAGTTTAATTTAATTTTATAACAATTTTTTAACTAACATTTCGACTACATGTTGCAAAGGAAATGCCCTAAGGCATAAATTGAGAAACAATTTAAATAAGATGCAAAGATGTAGCAGAAATGAAATTCTAAGGCTGTATAAACTAAAGTTGATTTAGGGTGCCTAAGACTATTTAATATTAATTAATAAATTAATATTTCATATACATCTCATAAAATTCAACCAACTTATAATTCAGGGCAATCTCTAAGTTTGGCTTTGGGTCATTAACATGGTGATGCCTTGTCTCAACCACTAAACCACCATAGTAAGCCCAATGACTCTACACACAAGAATTTATTCTTTACTAGAAGAGCATATTTCTTACCCATATCCACAAAAAGAATGTAATGTGGAAAGCATTCCGCAGAACAAAATCTATGTT
Organism: Pinus taeda; assembly: GCA_000404065.3. Classification (NCBI taxonomy): domain Eukaryota; kingdom Viridiplantae; phylum Streptophyta; class Pinopsida; order Pinales; family Pinaceae; genus Pinus; species Pinus taeda. Next base: position 200,025 of record APFE030815446.1, on the reverse strand, counting down.
ATTATAACTTATAGCATTGTTCAAACCAACAAAACTATCTCCACATTTTGGAAGATCAAATGGCAATAAGTTTTGAAGAATTCAATTAGAAGATGTCCAAGATCATTGGTTGACATGATTAATGTTACCCTACACATAAGAATTTATTCTTTATTGAAAGAGCATATTTCTTACCCATATCCACAAAAAGAATGCAATGTGAAAAGCATTCTACAGAACAAAATCTCTATTATTATAACTTATACCATTGTTCAAAACAACAAAACTATCTACACATTTTGGAAGATCAAATCGCAATAAGTTTTGAAGAATCCAATTAGAAAATGTCCAAGCTCATTGGCTCACATGATTAATGGGACCCTATCCCATGAATCTATTATTTTTATGCACTTACAATTAAGGGAGCAAACGAGATCGAAAGAATGTATACCACAGGGACCAATAAACAATTTATTTGATAATCCTTGCTAGGCTCAGCAATTACCCTCTGAAGTTTCTTTCGTTTTCATCTTCATCTTCAACTTCACTATTTCCCACTTCATCTTCAAGACGAGAAAAATCACAACAACGTGTTATATGTAAGGCAAAAAAATAACCCAAAGTCTTCTCTAGTTGCAGCTCCTCTACCCATCTTCATCAAACTTGAATATGTACACACTTGGTTTTGAGGCAAGTACATCTATTAGCTATTGGTTAAAAGTCTAAATGAATGAATCGAGGGAGGGGATTTGTGATGTTTGAATTATTATGTATATAAACGAAAAGGAATATTATTCGGTTATGCCTATGCCAACGGGGTTGATCGGTTCCTTAGACAAAAAACATCTGAAACTCCTCTTCCGCCTCTACTCTCTAAGGACATGGTCTTGCTATTATTTTCGCAAATGGCCTCATTACAAATTTTATTGGGCCTTCTTAAACACAATTTATTTCTTCAAATAATAAAATAATAAAGACAATTACAAAATGTTGAACAAAAAAGGTCGAAATGCACCATTCTTTGATCCATTTCACACCGGCAGATTTCGTGAACTTCGGTTTGTTTTGGCCAGCCTAATCCTCCTGTTCTTTGGGATTGGGGTAGGGATGTTTTTTCTCTAGGGCCTCCATTTCCATGTTGTTCTCAAATGGAATTCTGAGATTCGAACTCATCAGCTCTTTTCCTCTTCACTCCACCTACTCCTCGCCTCTAAAACTGTGACAATATCTCACTCGGTCATTGTAAATATGTCAATGTAGTATTTGATATAAATCTCATAAAATTCAACCAATTTATAATTCGGGGCTCTGATCTCTAAGTTAGACTTTGGGTCATTAAAATGGTGATTCCTTGTCTCAACCACTAAACCATAGGCCAAGAAACAAAAGACTATAAAGTGTTACAATCATTACCATAGTAAACCCAATGACTCTACACAAGAATTTATTCTTTACTAGAAGAGCATATTGCTTACTCATATCCACAAAAGAAAAGCAAGGTGGAAACCATTATGCAGAACAAAATCTTTGTTATTATAACTTGTAGCATTATTCCAACCAACAAAACTATCTGAACATTTTGGAAGATCAAATGGCAATAAGTTTTGAAGAATTCAATCAAAAAATGTCAAATATCATTGGCTCACATGATTAATGGTACCTTGTCCTATGAATCTAATATTTTTATGCACTTACAATTAAGGAGAAAATAAAATCCAAAGAATGTATACCACATGGACCAATAAACAATCTATTTGATAATCATCGCTAGGCTCAGGAAAAAAAACATTATTGCTCATTAAATCCTTCACATCCAATACAAATGTTGTACAACACAAGGCTCATGCTGTTGTCAATCAAGAAATAGTTTTGATCGAGAGCACCACTAGGTTCCTTCAATCTAATACAACGATTAATGCACCAAACCTTTTTCAATTGAGCTTGAGCTCATGACAAGCATCTTAACTCAGCATAATTAAGATTTTTCAAGACATTGTAGAGCTACCTTAGGTAAGGCCTTTCCAGGCCAACCCTCCTAGCCTGAATGCTTAGGAAGACACATCAAATCTTAAGTTAAGATGGATCTTTGTGTTAATTTGTGTATACATAAAAAGTTAAAACCAAATATGGATCTCTGTGTTAGTTTTTGTATATATAAAAACCAAAAATGTTCGACTAATGCGCTGCAGAATGCAAACATACTAAGAAAAAGAATGCAGAGATGCCCAAAACCCATATTTAGATAGGGATGAGAAATCACATTTCTTAAAATGACAATCTCTATAGTTTTGTGTCCTGTTCATGAAAAATTTGATACTGTAACTCTACTAGGACCTTTCCTGAGCTGAAGCATAACTAGTTAGTTAGACAGGACCTTATGATTACTGGGCTGCAGAATGCACATATATTGTGCACAAGACTATAGAGATGACCAAAACCATATTTAAATTACATAGATACACAAAACCATATTTAAATTTTTTAAATTGTCAATCTAAATGCTTTTTCACTCATCTAAAGAGAAATTTGATACTAACACCTTAATAGGACCTTTCCTGGGCTCAAGCATAACCAAGTAATTGGGACCAATCAACAACTTTATTCTTACGTTTACTTTATGAGTGAGTTATACCGCCCTTACGGCATTGGATTGGATGAAGCACAACTTATGTCTTTCACATATTGGCAGTCCCACATCGGTAGAGACGAGAGGGGAAGTACAAAGAACACGGATTATGTTGCCATTTTAGCGATGTAGATATTGATTCTAGAGATTTAAATAGATCTATCTATAGGTGTAGAGATTATAGTATCGATCGGTAGAGTATTGAGATAGAGATGAGTATCTATTGGTCTAGATAGATATAGAGTATCTTGAATGGGTCGGAGTGAATAAGTCCTGGGCCTTCTTTTCTTGGGTGACCGTCCTAAGCACTCCTCCATTTCATTCTCAACTCGTTCTCTACACCGTATTCATAAAAACTTCCACCTGCATGCATTCTCTGTCTTGAACGCTCATGATTATCTGGAACTGAGAGTAGGTCTATATATTGCCTGATGACTTGCTAGATCTAGAGCTTTAGCCCTGTACGCACTTAGTTAGGAGGGAATATACTCTATATTTGGTTCATAACAACATTAGATGATCTGATCCACATGCACCTCCTCCATGTGTTAGATCATGTCTTTCTTTACCTATTATTTATCGGCAGACTGAAATTGACCTTGTGGGAATGATGTTTATTATGTTGGCTATGACAAGCAGTGAGCACGCTGTAACTTCAACAGGTAGTAGTGACTGAAAGACCCTGGCTGTAGGCATGGGCATGTCCCTATCCAGCTAGCTTCTGTTAGTAGCGTTGATCCCTTATTTGTCTTCTGCTACTTCTGAGCTTAGAATCCCATACCTTTTTCTTTTCTTCCAGTGTCTTCTTTATGGCTCTCATGATGTTAGAAGACTTATCTCTTCTTTTCATTGTGCTCTTGAAGACTTCCAATTATCTACATGCCTTACGAGTCATTTTCAAAGTTAAGCATGAATATATATCTCGAGGTTTTGCTTGTTGGTCTAGTGTTGGAATAAGAAATGAATACAGGATTTTTGAATCTGGCTGGATGGGAGTTACTACAGGCTGGGAAAAGAGGTGGACCATACCTTGTTAATTTGAGCTCGACCTCACAACAAAAATTTTAACTAAGCTCAATTAAGATTTTGCAAGACACTGTATAGCTAGCTTAGTTAAGACCTTTCCAGACCAACCGTCCTAGCTTGCCGGACGCATCTCAAGTCTTGAGTTAAGATGGATATTGTGTTAATTTCAACAATGGTGAGTACAAGGTATTGCAAAGTTTTCCTGGTATATATGATGAAAAAGTAATTCAGGTTTGTGCATGGGGCTGTAAGCCTTTAGGACATCAACCTATTTTAATTGATTTATAGGAAGAGCAGAGAATGAGGAAAATGAATAATAATTACTCTTCAAGTTATTTTTGTATAGATTTCAAGAAACTAAACTTATGGAAAGAGGCAACATTTTACTTATTATAATAAACTACAAATTAATTTACAAGTTAAAACTATGAAGCAAGAATAGAAGTTGATAGCTAAATCATGTTATGTTGCATTAAAAAGAAAGAAAGTAGTTCTAGTTCATTGCAGACTTATGAATGTACTATAAGTAAAACAAGCACTAGTCATTTTCTCTTTTACATAATTTCATCATTAAACTACGAGGAGTCAAAAATTATAGTTAGCTAAATTCCATCTAGTGGAAAACATTCAATCGAATAACTGATAAAAATGCTTGAGAGGGGTTAGTCCTTCCATTATAATTTAGGTAACAACAGAAAAAAAAGGGTTCATTCTTCCCCATAGATTATTACATGTGAATTAAAAGTAGACAATATAACCCCGAGCCACAGAAGCTTCATGGCTGGAACCCATTTGAAAACAGGAAAAACAATTGTAGCCAAGTTTATGTACAACTAGGAAAAAAACAAAACAAGCAGTAACTGCGAAACTTCATAAATTATAAAACCTCAGGAAGAGCGAGCTGCATAAATAGTAGAAGTTCGAGAAATTAAGGAAGCCCTTTCTTGTAGTTGTTCTTCCCATTTGTAGTAGTACGGTGTGAAGTTTTAATGCATTGTATGACTGTAATGGAAAAAAGAACAAAAAAATAAAAAGACTCAGATGGATGAAGGCCATGGCCATTTCCTTCAAAGCCCTCAACGCTACAGTACTAGAAACTCAACATGCAAAGAAAAAGAACCCATAATGATTAATGCATAAGAAAATCATCTTCGAGCTTAGCAAACTGCAACAGGCCCAGAAGGGTAAACAAAGCAAGTTTATTTTCAAAATAGGTTTAGAAACCAACTTGGAGAAACAAGGGTTGGAAATTTGGCAAGTTCTCCTCCTTCACTGGTAATGTCTGTCACTATGTAGTTGCTTAGACTGCAAGAAGAAATTACATTTGTTAGATTCCTTTTGTTCATAAACCAATTGGGATAAATTGAAACAAATAAAGAAAACCCTTACCTATGGTGTTGAACATGAGAAGCCTGACCAGACTTGAACCACGTCATTCATTCTGGATCATAGAAGGAATCCCAAACTACCCTGAAATTTGTAGAATTGAATCAGGTGGACTCCTCATTGTAGGTACTGAACTGGAGACAACGAGGGCTTAAATCTGGGAAAAGAGCTATTTCAGAATCATTCAGCAAGCATAAACCCAGCAACAAACATGGTTAATTTATACATAAGGTTGTCCATTAGCTTAAAGTTGGATGCTCAGAACCGTGTTGTAGAGAAATTTCTTCCAACCCTCATGGGTGAAAATGACCATCATTGACAACCTTCCAAGAAAATTAGCTATATGCATAAATAACAAAGAAACTTTGTTCATCAAATACACAAGACACAATTGCTTCCGTATCCTCCATCCTAAATACAGAAAAAGTAATTAGAAGAGATATATAAGACTAACATCATAGCCAAAAAATTCAAACAACAGAGAATCTAATGAATAGTACACATATAAAATTCTCTATCAAATCGTGTCATTCCCAACAAAAAATAAAGGGAAAAATTAATTCAATGGGTTTCAAAGTTACAACAATCTCTACCATTGAAAAAACTAGTTAAAATCCATGACAGGCTTCATCAGATACCAAGATTGTAGATTAACTCAAATCTAATGAGAGGATTGTTGAACTTTATTTGAAGAATTTTGCATCCTGCTAGAGCAAGTGAATGCAATAAAAAAACACCCAAATTCCCCCTGAGTCCCTGTTAAGTGCTGCAGAAGTTGCAAAGCATCCCGCACAAGGAAAAAATATTGCATGAATGAAGGATTAAAATTTCCTTACCCTATAACCTCAAACTAAATTTGAACCCTACATCCTCAAACTAAAGTTGAAAGCCCCGTCGAAATCACAAAACTCCTTGTGGTTTTTCTTGGTCACCAAGATTGGAAAACCATGAAGAGAATGTTGTAAAAACTCTGGAGAATTCTCGTTTTAACCTAACTATTAAGGTTTTTTTTCTTAACTATTAATCCAAGGGCCTTAAAATTTCCAATCATCTAACATCCGATCGAATGGTGCAAATCATTACATGCTGGCAGTTGGGCGAGTTGATTTCAAAGGGGAACGCTTTACGGTGTAAATATGTTAATTTTTTTTAAATATAATTAAAATAACCAAATATTTCTATTTTACCAAAAATTATTTTAAATAATTAAATTTATAATCTAATTTGAATAAAAAAAGTAAATATATTATGTTATCAGTTAATTTTTGTGTACGACATGCTCTGGAGTCTAGTATGGTAGAGATGTTGTAATATTTAACATTTTGACTTGGTCAAAATCACAATCAAATTAAAATAAAAAACATTTGAGTCGAGAATTTTATTACCCAAGGTTATTGAACCTGAGGTGCCTTATCCATCTTCACTCGTTACTTCAGTACCTTCCCCTTCTCTTCCTTTGTCTTTGACAAAACCTCCATCCATATATCGTGGACCTGATGGTGAATCTCTTCCATACAATCTTGTGAGTATTGAAGAGATACCATAAGAAGAGCCTTGTCCTTATACTCATGTTCATTTGAGTGGAATCTATTTTTATCAGGCTCACCATCTTCCTCCTCTTCAAACTCCAACACAAACTCCTTTACCTGATTCTTTTGACTCACCTACAGATTTCTCAGAGAAATATTCATTGGGATTGTTAACCATAACAGGATTCGATATGAATTCCCAACCCATTTGAACCACTATGGCTGAGACATCAAATTTTGCTTCCTCATCTATGTTTCCAACATCACCAGAGGCACATCATTATCGTGACCCATCTGTCCCACTTGATCATTAGTCTTTATCTAGTACCTTCTCTCGTGCAGCTTCTAGTGCTTGGACCTCTCCCATGTCATATATTTCAAGAATTCCATATATCACTTCCCTTGTGGATGTTACTCAACCTGCTACTTCTCCTATGCCAACACCTACAATTGAAAAACTGGCTGGCCCTTATGTTAGTGGGAAATGATATCTTCAACAACATAAATCTCCTTATGTTGGGTGCCCTCCATTTGGGGTGCATTTGCTTCCATTATACCCTCCTCCTATTATATGGGTGAAACCTGTACTTGGTATGCCTCAAATTGGTAATCAGTCTAATTATAATCGTCCTTATCTTGGGATGGTTGCCAATGTTTGGCAACCTACTTTGCCTGTCTAACATTAAAGCCCTATTTTCATCTGTCATAGAGGATGTAGCTAAAGGTGGGGTTATGACTGAAGAGAAAGGGATTTCTCGTGCCTAATATTTGGACCTCCTCTATACGCAATTTGGCACGCTCTATGAGAGGATACCAGATAATTTGATACCTTCGAACAATGTTCCTTCCACACCTAGTAAATAATCTCATGGTGCTAATGGAATCATTGGTTCTACTAGTTCCCAGATAGTGAGTAAACCATCTGGTGTTTCTATCACTACATCTACCCAACACCATTCATCCAATCCTCCTATGACTTTTTCTTCTGAGATAAATGTTATTTCATCTGATAGAGGAAAATCTCAACAACAACCATGAAGTAAGAAGAAAGAAAAAGGAAAAAATAGGAAATATTCCTCACCGGAGGATAAAAAAGTAAATCAGTCCTATGATGAGAAATGAAAGCCTCACTACCCATGCTTGATTTGCAATGAGGAGCACTTTCCTTGTGACTGTCCTTACCACGAGGAAGTAAACCAGTTTATGAAATCCTACACTTCTCCCACTGTGTTGATCGATCCATTTCCCAATAAGGAGACCGACATTGTTGTTCGAGACCCTTCTTCCTCTAACACAGTTTTGATGCTTTCCTCCACAAAGCCTGAATCTGATGTTATGGTGGCTATATTGAGAAAGTGGTATGGTAATATGAATCCTCTAAATGGTTAGGCTACTGATCAACATATGAGTTTGGCATCACCTTCATCTGATCCCACTCCACCCTCAATTCCTACGAAGTTAACTATTATGCCTCTAAAGGGCGTTATTCAAAAATCTCCTTTCAACGCTTGTGTGAGGGCTGCTAAAAATTATAATGTATTTGAAGACATGGCTCAGTCTCCTTTAGCTATGTTGACCCTCGAGGTGTTGCAATATTGTCCCACAAAAAAGAAGGCTTTGCTTTCAACTATCGGATGTGTCGATCCTTCAGATTCCCATTTAGTTGTTTCTAGTCATAAAAACTATAAGCCTAACCTTCTAGCTCAATTGGCCTTTATCATTCAGGTTATCATCCATGGTAAGAACGTTCATTGTTCTATTGTCAACAAGGGAGCCTCAACTGTATCATGAATATGTCTTGCTAGAAAGCGATTGGTTCCCCTCAATTGAGTTAGTAACCCACCACATTGAAAGATTTTGATGGGAGAACATATAAATCTTGTGGTATTCTAAACTCCTTGCAAGTAGAATTAGGAGGAAAAATTATATCCATATAAGTTGAAGTAATTGACATACCTCTTGATTATAATATTCTATTGGGTTGCACATGGGTTGATGCCATGGATGTTGTCATTTCGACCTATTTCCATATGATCAACTTTCCTCACAAGGGTGGGACTGTGGCCATTGACTAACTCTCCTTATTCACCTCTGATTCTCATGTTACCAGAAGTGTCCTGATTGTAGAGGAAACTCTACACTCTTATCAAAATTTCAAGGTTGGACAGTTGAAGGATTCCTTGGTCATGGGAACCTTTTCACTCCCTCTTCCTCCACTTCCCGACATCTCATCATCGGTTGCTTATATTAGTATGATATGATATTCTATTATCTCGATTGATCCATGGGTTGTACCAAATGAAACTAACATTCATAGTTTTTGTGACAGAATGTATCTTAGCCCTATTGAGCTTGATTACAAAGCCATTTATTCAGCTTGTGCAGATTATTCATTATATTCGATCAATTGGGTCGATCGATCATTGGTTTATGACACATCCTCTGATCGTTTCTCTCATACATTCTCTCTATATAAGAGGATCATGGAGACAATGATGCTAAATTATGCACCATGGTATGATCATCACCGTCGTACCTCCTTACCAGACTCCATTGAGGATAATATTAGTGATGTACATCTACCCAATATCATTGAGTCTTTTACAAATTCTGTTTCTATTAACGACGTTAATTCCAAAAATAATCTCTCGAATATCAAAGAGACGATACCTCTTGATATCTCTGTTAAATCAGGTATTATAAAAAATCTACACATTAGTGCATCTTGTTCTCCATCCGATATTAAGACCTATAAACCCCTATTTCAAGAGTTTCGAGATGTCTTTTCCTAGACCTCTGAGGAAATGCTAGGTATTGACCCAAATATAGTGGTGCGTCATATTGAAACATATCCTTATCCTAAACCAGTCTTATAGCTCCTCCATCTAATCCATCCCAAGAACGTTGAAACGATTAAGAGTGGAGTTGAAAAACTCCATGCTGGTTTTATCTACCCCATTTCTTTGACTGGTTGGGTTTCAAATATTGTCTTGTCATCAAGAAATAGGGGACAATGCATGTGTGCATTGATTATTGGGACGAAATCATGTTTCACCAAAGAAAAATTACCCGACATCGTTCATTGGCCATATTGCTGATGACTTTTTCAGTTACAAAATCTATCCGTTCATGGATGGCTTCTCTGGATATAATCAAATCATCATTCTCCCAATCGATCAACCTAAAACAACACTTATTTGTCCCTGGGGTGCATTTTCCTACCAGAAACTCCCATTTGGTTTAAAGAATGTTGGGGCCACGTTTCAATGGGAAATGGATTACACTTTTCATGACATTAAACACATTGTGTAACCTTATTTGGATGATCTCCCTGCTTATTTTAGATATCAAGGTGACCATATGATGCATCTGAGGGTCATTTTCTTACGATGTAGGCACTATACTATTCGATTGAATCCACACAAATGTTTGTTCTACATTAGTTTTGGTAGACTTCTTGGTTTTTTTGTTTCAAAACATGGAATTCATATTCATCCTCTAAAAGTACATGCAATCATTAATCTACATGAACCTTCTTCTCTTGTTCGGCTTCAAGGACTCCAATGGCTCCAATGGAAGGCAAACTTCATGTGAACATTCGTCCCTAATAAGTTGAGTTGACCAAAGGATTCACTCACCTTCTCAAGAATGGGGTTCCTTTCCATTAGGACAATGATGCTCAAATGACATTTGATGCCCTAAAATATGTACTAGTTCAGGCATCTCTCTTATATCCCCCTGATTAGCGCTGTGACTATTTCCTGTATGTTGTTTCTACCATTTCTAGTACAACAATGGTATTGTTACAAGAAGACGATGTACGTGTTGATAAATCTAGGGCAACAAAGATTAGGTGATTTCTCTTAATTAGTAATTGCTTGTGAGGGCCTTTTACTACATTAGATTAGGATCTTCTTGTTGCGTGTTCTTCTTCATCAAACAAATACTAATGCATGAACATAAATAGACAAGAGACACAGAATGTCATCTATTAGTGAGGGCCAAAACTCTCACTCTTTGAGAGGAAAACCCGCACAAATTATTCTTATAGAGATTCCAATTGATGAATACCAAGACCAAGACCAAGACCGTTAGCTTATTAGTCACTCCAAGACCAAGACACTAGTTCTCTTGACTATCTTATGCTCTTTTCTTCTTCTTGACTCCTTTTTCACTTCTACCTTCTTAGCACCAAGACATAGTTACCATCTAGACCTTGTCAGTGACATGTCACAAAGATCTTATTTCTATGATGACATTGAGTCCTTATCAAGTCCTTCATACTATGATAGTACTAATCCTTTCTCATGTGAAGGCATTGAAAAAATGTTACAATGAGAGCTCCAAAACAAACTGTGAATAGTCTGAGATCATCTCCTATACTGAGATACTCACCAAACTATGATACCAACGAACTATGGTGGCACCAATACATATCACTGCAATGTCACCGAAATAATTTTCACTACAATCTGAGTTCCTATACCAAAATACTTGTCACTGCCATCTATCTAAACATGACTCTTTACTTGTTATTGTAATGTTCATCTGAATCTTAGAGGGAAACCCTAACTCCTTGAATGTGAGACAACACCAAATCTATCTTTCCAATCATGTACCCTTATCGAGCTCCTTCATAAATCTTACTTCTACAATCTATCAGAGCTTGTTACTATAACTATTCGCCCAAATTCAAAGAGATATCCCAACTATTTTTTGTGGAAATGCGAAGAACCTACACTCATATATATAGTATTCTTCCCATGAATATAAGACGACAAGACCTCAATGAAGGGGCGTGTCTCTAATTATGTGGGCTGACATGTGTCATCTACTTCATCTTGAGGCTGACTTGAAGAGGAGAACTATTGCTTGTCTTTGGAGGGCTTCATGACAATTCTATAGACTCATATACATTTGTTTCATACATGAAATTGAATGTTTAATGACAAATCCTGAAGGATGTCAATGGGATCCAATAAAATATCTTTCTCATGAAACCCATGAAGCAAGCATTACAATAATAATTTTATCATTTACAAAAATCACAATTACATGCCATTATGAAGACCGAACCTAGTTACACTTTTCAACACTACCTCTTAGCTAGGGAGGTATTCATAATGGTACTTGGTCATTCTGAATCTAAATAATTTATCATAAGAAGAATCATATTGGTAACCCATCTATATAGCATCATATCAACCATCATTGTCACATAACAAGTCCTTGACTAACATCTCTATCTCTCCACAAGATCCAAGATTAATGCTGGTGAGACCAATGATTTATAGACACTCTCATCATTGTCTCTCCTAGAACATACCCAACCTAGGTTCTCATGGTGTATTCAATTAGGACTATTCTTATCTTGGATTCGTAATCCTAAGAAAATTGGTTCTCTACGACTACTCTTATCTTGGATTCCCAATCTCATTCTTAAGGAGTATCATATGCCAGATGATTACCCAATCTCCCATTTTGTCTTCCATGTGAAGATAAGAATGATGTGTCTATCTCTCCCTCTTAATTAGGGAGGACATATCTATTCCAATAAAGGAATGTACTCATTCCTATAGAAGGAATGTACCTAATCTCCCTCTTAGCTTAGGAATTTCCAAGTTTCTTCCAAGTAAGAAACTTTTTTCCAGGCTCTGTGATGCAAGGTAAATATTTCTAAAGATTTGTCCTGCTTCTGTACCATTTTGTTGCTTTCACAAGTCTGATACAACCTCCTCTGCGTTCTTCTTTCTCCACTAAGAGAACTATATGCACTTCAGTACAAACCATAAAAATGATATTATTAACCACATATCGGCTACCCATCCATTCAAATTGGGGTCTTGCCTCAGATTTGCAACACCATCTAGCCATCATTGGCTACACAACAATTGATTCTCTCTAAAAACTAATCTCGATGTGTCGACATAATGCTAACGACCTCCGTCAATACCCAATGGGTCTTAAATCTCTAACCCTCTGACCATGAACCATCCACACCTGCGATGAGACTAAAAATAAATTAGCATATCCACAGGGAAATATAGTGACCCAGAGGATTTATCCATATAGAATAAAACACCACACAACCTGACAATGGCTTCTCCTGAAATTCCATAGATCTCACATAGAATTCATGCCTCTGCATTTACTGAATACTATATTGAGTAACTTGAATTACTTCAATGAAGGACCTTCTGCTAACAATGGTTTCTTGTTTTCAAGTCAATTGCTCTTCCAAGTGAGAAGTTTCAATGGTAGGATCGGATGCCAAGTCTCCGCCCTATGTTGGCTATAAGATGCACAAAATTATTCTCAAAATTGTAACACACAGTTAAAGCTATAGCCATTCATCACTAACATTTCACTTATCACTGTAACTAATCAACAAACACACACATTGACTGAAAATCAAATGAAAAGCAATCTCTTCCTATAGTTAATTAATAACGAAATATTTTACAGAGACTCACCACATGCTTGGCCTTTTCTCACACTCTCCCTTACTCAACCATCAATGCTTAGGTTTGGATTTTTGTCATACAAAGGCAATAACAAAATAATGAAATCCATTAATTAATATTTTTGTACATATATCCTTAATTGAAATCTCATCCATCTCCTTTGGCTAGATATAAATTGAATCGGCCACTTCATTCTACCCCCTCTAGACCTCTCTCATTGATCTCATCTCCTTATTTTTCTACTGCCAATTTGAGCTTATCCAACTCTCACAACCAACTCTTACAAACTTGTAATTAATTCCCAGACTAATGCAACAAATTCTATTTTAATAAAACTACCCTTATCTCTAACTTATGACTCATTCAACTATTAACTACAAACAACAACTACTCTTTCAAGTCATCCCATTTCTTCAGGGATATCATTAACTGACACCTAACAACTAAAAAGATTCCCTATCTACTCTTGCTAAGAAATAAACATTGTTTTACATGAAATTTTACAATGGCCCCTTCTTGGGTCAACGTCTAGACCTTTAGGTTTGACTAGATACTTTGAGCTTGATCTTTGAGATCCAATGCTCCTACATCAAACTCCCAAAGTTGAACACATTCATGATCTCCTAATCATGTGATTTCATATGCTGACAAAAACCTCCAAGCTCCCAAACATTTGTTTGTTGTTGTCCATAAGCTTCACTAACTTCATTTCTCTTTGGTTGTAACCTTCCAGACTTCCACACCTTATGTTGCAGTGCTTCACTGTCTTTACCTTCATCATTCTTCACCCTCAATTCAACTTTACAGTGGATTACTTACTTGGCTCTACTGTAGCTTTTCTTAGGTACTCACATCAAATCCCATAGTTCATCCATGACCTCTTGCAGTTCAATCCTCTACTGATAAAAAATATTTCTTTTATTATTCTGCCACTGCATCTCACTGCACGTTGTCCATTCATATTTAAACTGTTTATTACTTTCTTTAGCTTTTTCTCCTTTAGCTTCTACTATTGCTCTTGAGCTTTCTCCAGATACTGTTGTAGACATTGCTGCCACCCAAAATTCTTGAATATCCTTGAAGATATCTCCCTCTACAACATCTACCTTCTACTCCTTGTTTGTAGAGTTACTTTTCAATGATTTAATGTTTTCATTCCACGGGTTAAGCACTATCATGGAATCATCCCTTTCCTCCTTCATTTGACCATTCTCCTGTGCGAAACATTTTTTAATTTTTGCAACAATATCTTCATCACAACCTACAATAATACATCAATTATCAGAATTAAAAATATAAGGCCTCATTGCCTTTTCCTTCTTTGGCAACATCTCAATTTGATGTTCTGAGTTTTCCTCTAACTCTTTTGTTAGCACATCAGTATGCTGATTTAAATTCTCAAAAGAATTCATGAGACTGTCAGCTAGTCGCTCCTCCACATCATCCATTCCAAGGATGCCTCCTTGCTCTGGTTCACAATAGCGAACTTCTTCTTCTTCAACTTCCACTTGTTGCTTCATATTTTTATATTTACTGCCTATCATCTTCATGACTGTATACTCATCCACCTTTTCTTCTTTGTTATCCAGTACATCAGAATCAACCAATTCATTAGGCATAAATATTTCACCATGTTTTCTCTATTTTCCGACATTTTTGACAACATATTTTCCACATTTGTCATCCATGACAACCTCTTCATTCTCATTCAACTCTGATTTTACAGTCTGGATACATATTCTTTGGTTTTCTAACATTTTCTCCAAAAGACTTAACTTATGCCACAAATCTTCCATCTCACTTGAAATTTCTCCCAAAAACTCTATAAAATCCTCACTATCTTCTTTCTCACAAGTCCAATTTCTTGGTGACACTACTTCTTCAATCTTCATCAGAATAAAAGTCTGATTCCCCATCTGTTTGAAAACTTTAGATGTCTATCCAACAGTATTTCTTTGGCCACTCAAGAAAGCCAATTCCTCTTTGTCCTTACCAATAATAGGTTCCTCATCATAAGACATAACTGTCTCATCTCCATTGAAGGTACTTCCTTCACTAAGCAAGGAATTTATGAACTCCTTTTGTTGTGATAACTCATGTTGATCTTCATCTGAAAGACAATCATCGTCATACTTTGCTTGGCAACTTTCAACCTCACTCAAGACAATTCCAAAGGATGGTTTATCTTCTACAATACTTGCAATCACACATAACTTGTCAGTTTTAAAACCATAAGACCTCATGATCTCATTTGATGACTCAATCATCAAGTCCTCCCGTTGTTCCAAGTCCTCTACATGACTCAAAAAATCTTCAATGGTCTTCTTCTTAGCCTCTTCAAGCCCTCCACTTTGTTGCTTGATATCCTTCTCTACTTCTTCTTGCTTTTGTCCATCATCATAAGCCAAACTTTCTTTTCTCTTAGCCCTTACAATAGGATCAAAAGCATCACTTTTCCCTAACTGTGTATGGAAATTTATATGAGACCTAGATATCCCATCTTCTTTCATAACAGAATTTAGATTCTACTTCTCTTCTTCCTCCTTGATGACAATGTCAGCAAATTGTCCTTCCTCACATTTTCCACTTATTCTGAGTAATTCTTCCTTCAGTCGAGCATTCATCATTTTCTTTTTCCTCCTCAGTATCCTATGCCACCTTATCTTTCTTATCATATGAAAACCACACCCCTAGTCTTTCTCATTCCTCTGTAATAGTTCCATCAGTACGTCAAGATGGACTATTATCTCAGCCTTCTCCCTCTCATATTCTTCATCAATCATCTACCTCCATATGCCATTTTCTTTGGCATATTCTTTCTTCATTTTGTGGCTGCTTACTGAACCTCTGCTATGAATTTCAGTAGTCATCTTCCTCCTCATATTCATGAGCTTCACACACTCACTATGAGTTGCACTAAGCCTTTGCAACAGCAAGTCCTCCTTGTTGCCACTTACCTCACCAAGCTTTCCTCTAGACTTGATATTTTGGCAAGCACTAGTTCTCTTTCAAGAAACTCCTGAGCATTTGTCTTTGCTCCTTCCAGGCTCACATGCACAACTCATCTAAAATTGAGAACACAATTGTCCTCTTGTATTTTGATCACAAATGAAATACTAGGTTTGGCCACACTCCCTCAGAAACCCTTACTGGCTTCCTTCATCATGGCTCTTAAGGCTATGATCTTCTTGCTGAGATGCTTCACCAATTATTGTTACCTGCATATCAATGATATTTAAAACAAAGACCATTCCAAGCTTTCGAAATCTTGCTGTTGCCAAATTTCTATGGCCACTTTAAAATGTTTTTGCTCAACTTCCTTTTGAGAGCACTCTTATCCTCTTTTTCCAACCTTCAATCAGATTCTTCAGGTTCACTGCCACTTTTCTTTCCAGTCTTTCATTCACTTTGTTCTTTAGAATACATATAGCTTTACTTGTATGTCTATCTGCTATCAATATTTACTCTGTCTTTTACCTAGAAAACTCAAACTAGAGTTAAATAAAACAATACTTGTATGATTTCACAAGCAGTCTCCATCCACTCTTCACGTTCGAGCGAATCTCTATTTTTCATTGCTGTGATTTCTTTATGCTTCTGCAATCTCTTCTTAAGAGTATCACTTACTCTCATCTTCTATCATGCATTCTACTTATCATATTCAAATAACCACATCTCATCCTCTGCATCGAAATTTCTCAAAAAGAAGTGAAACCATGGTGGAACTGATCTTGGCTACCCATCCATTCAAATTGGGGTATCGCCTCAGATCTACAACACAATCCAACCATCATTGACTACACAGCAACTGATTCTATCCAGAAACTGATCTCGAGGTCTTGGCATAATGCCAACGACCTCCATCAATACCCTATGGGTCTGAAATCTCTAACCCTATGACCACGAACCATCCACACCTGCGATAAGACTAAAAATAAATTTGCATATCCATAGGGAAATATAGTGACCGAGAGGATTTCTCCATATTGAAGAAAACACCACACAACCTCACATTGAATGCTCGTCAAATTCCATAGATCTCACACAGAATTCATGCCTTTGCATTTACCAAATACTATCTTGAGCAACTTGAATTTCTTCAATGCAGAATCTTCCTCCAACAATGGTTTCTTATTTTCAAACCAATCGCTCTTCCAAGTGAGAAGTTTCAATGGTAGGGTCAGATTCCAAGTCTCTTTGCTGTGTTGGCTATAACCCACACAAAATTATTCTCAAAATTGTAAGACAGAGTTAAATCTATAGTCATTCATCACTAACATTTCAATTACCATTGTAATTGATGGAGAAACACACACATTGATTGAAAATCAAATGAAAAGCAGTCTCTTCCTACAATTAATTAATAACAAAACATTTTACAGAGACTCACCTAATTCTTGGCCTTTCCTCACACTGTCCCTTATTTAGCCATCAACGCTTAGGTTTGGATTATTGCCATACTAAGGCAATAACAAAATAATGAAATATATTAATTAATATTTCTGTGCATATATTGTTAATTGAAACTTTTTCATCTCCTTTGGATAGATATAAATTTAATTGGCCACTTCATTTTGCCCCCTGTTAACACCCCAAGAAACTCACCTAGGTTGTATATCAGTGATGCTCAGGAACATTAAAAATTTAACAATTCTATCGGATGAAATGATGGATAAATTGAGGATGCGCAGCACCTTTAAGCCAGATAACCACTTCTACTATGATTGACCCCAGACATGGGTGAACACCCCCAGACTACAAGGCTTTTAACCACCAATTACTCACAGCTTAAGGCAAAGGTGAATATGAAGAAAACTAATCACCCCAGCGGATGCACAGGACCCTGTGATGGCCGACGACAACTAGTAAAAGGTCTGTAAATCTGGATTCTAATACATAGACAGGATGAAAGCTCTCTATGCATTACAACAATAGAAACCTGCGTATATGTTCAGTTATGCATGCCAAATTCTAACACAGAGGTGGGATGACAACCCCTCTAATGCTAACATTTACAGCAAATGAACGAATGCAAAACAGGCACAGCCTGGAGCAAGAAGAAGAAATGGAAAGTGAGAAATTGACGGCAAAAGAAGCTTGTATTAATTGGAAATGAAGACCAGACGTTGCAGGTTTCAAAGTAGTTACAGTCTCCAGAAGTTAGAAGGCTACAATAAGCTCTCATTCATCAAACACTCATCACCTGATTACATCTCGGTTTTGAGTATATATAGTGTTACAATACAAAATATCTCTATTAAACAATGCGTGGAGGAGCCCATAAATGGCCACCAACCATATTTACATTTAGGAATGGCCCTCTGATACAAATCTGACTGTGTTTTGAATAGATTTGTCCCTCTCTGGTGCTCTGCGGTCCTTTTTGGGTAAGTGGAATGAAATATGGGTGAAGCCCATAACCATTGAATGCTTTCACTCGATCTGTGGTATCCTAATTCCTCCTCGGCCATAATGTTGATTAACTGCAGCCGCTGAACATTGAAATGGCTCCATTATGACTGATAAATGTTGATCTGTTTGGGGCAAGTCCTCTTTCGCTTGGCCATACTGCGAATTGAATGCAGCTGCCTGCTGCGCTGTACTACTCCATGCTTGCTTTGACCAGCTCCGCACCTTTGAGAAATCCTGCCCACTTTGCCACATTTTAAACATTAACAGTTATTGCATGCATCATTCCTCTATCGGGTCGCCTTTCGGGTCGTAATCGCACATGGTAGCCGGCCAATCCTCTGTTTGAAAATACATTGAAAAATGTTGCAAAACACTGGAAATTTGCCTTTGGCGAACTTGAAAACATATATATTTTGCTTCCCAGACCCCATTGGGTCTGGGCTTCACCGCTATCAGCACCCCCCTAAAGCTTCCTTTATATTTCCTCATATTTCGTTATATAACGAAAATGCACCCAAAATCATTGAAAAGGCATTAGCGCAGACTTGAAATTTTATGAAGCATCACTCATAATGATATCGGGTCCGACCCATCGGGTTGCATACATGCCTTGTATAAAAGCTCTGCCCCTTTTAAAAGCGCCAATAGCGATATCACCGCGGACCCGAAAATTTATGAGAAATAATTTATAGCGCCATCGGGTCTGGCTTGTTGCATCGCACACATAACCATGCAAAAGGCCCTGCCCCCTTTGGAAACGCCAATGCGATATCGGCGATGTGATGTCGGCGACCGCATATCACCAAGCACAAAGGCCCAAACCTCTTTTGTAAGTCCTCCATTGCTACCCGCCGATGCGATATCGGCGATCGCTCATCGGTGAGGTCTCCTGAGTCGCTGCCACTGCCCGCCTGCTCCGACTGCGGTATGCCGACGCAATTTGGATCGTCGATTGGCCAGATCCAATGGCTGATATGATTTCGAACCCTTAAGCCTGCGATTTGAGATTTTCCATGATTTTAGAGTATTTGTGCCTCCCGATAGTGTATTTCCGCTCCTCCAAGGGCTTTCCTCTTGCAACTTCTTCAACCGGTAGGAAGATTTTAGCCAAAATTTGAAGAATTGAATATCAGAAATGGTTGGCTTGGCATGAACTTAAGTGTGTTTATAGCCTTTGAGAGTGCCTGAATCCATTTTCTTATCCTTTTACATAACCGAGCTAACACTGGCTCCTTTTGGGGATGAGATCCTCCCTGTGAGGTCTCAAGAACCTGCAGATCAATGCCTTTTCCACAACAAATTAAATTAGCAAAACTCCCTAGTGCTCCATTGGGCATGGAGTCTACTATAGCTACACTAACAACCGATAAAAGCAAAATATTTACAGTCTTAAGGCCAAAGACCTTAAATGACATAGTTTTTCAAAAACTGCCCATTAATTGGGCCATCAAAAATTGTCTCCCCTTCCATACTTTTCAGTATGAAGGTATTGTTCCCTTGAATCTGTGAAATAATGAACGGGCCTGTCCAGAGAGCATCGAATTTCCCATGATTGCCTTTCTTTTCTTTAAAAGCATCCCATTTCATGACCAAATCCCCAACCTGGAAATTGTTTCTTTTTGCCTTCTTGTCAAAGGCTTCCTTGACCTTTTGCTGATGTGCTGTAGCTTTTTCAACCAGCTGTTGTCGAATCTGATACAATTCTGTTAAATCAGTGATTCTATTTGCCATATCATATTCTTCATTCTGCGCTGTTTGGAGCAACTTTGCCACAGGGAGTGTAAGTTGAATTGGAAAAATGGCATCAGTACCATATACCAGCTTGAAGGGAGAGCAGCCTGTAGATCTCTTGATAGTCACTCTGTCCGCCCAAAGTGCATATTTCAGCTTGGCATCCCAATTCTTTTTATTATCCTCTAACAACTTCTTAATTATCCTAATCAGACTTTTATTAGAGGATTCTGCTAAACCATTCCCTTGGGGGTAATAGGATGTGGAATGAAAAAGTTCAATGCCCATCGAATCACACATTTCCACCAATTATTTTGCCCCAAATGCTGCTGCTTTATCTGTTATTAGTTTATGCGGGCAACCAAATCTGCTGAAAATATTTTCTGATAAGAATTTCATGACCACATTATGATCAACCTTCCTTGTTGGGATTTCTTCAATCCATTTTGTGAAATAATCAGTGGCCACTAATATCCACCTGTGCTGGCCAATGGAATGTCGGTTGATTTCACCAATAAAATCCAAGCCCCACTGCTGAAAAGGTCCTTTTGCAATTATTGGCTTTAGGGGCAGGGATTTCAACTGTTGCTTACCTTCAAATCTCTGGCACCTGTCACAAGATTTAACAAAAGCAAGAGCATCAAAAAATAAAGAGGGCCAATAGTATCCGGCTCTGAGAATATTTTGGGCCGTAGTTCTCCAATAATGATGTCCTCCACACATGCTGTCATGGAACTGCTGCATAACTACTATTGACTGTTCCTTGTCCAGACATCTTAAAAGCACTCTAGATGGATCCCTCCAATAAAGCAAACCATCATTGATGCAATATTTTGTTGCCTTGAGCTTTAAAGTTCTTGCTTGACTTTGAGAGAAATCTGAAGGGACTTCAAGCCTTAAGAGAAAATTGATTATTGCAGCATACCAACTACATGAAGCTAGGTTGTTGGGCACTGACTGCTCTTTCTTCGTTTCGGTTGTTTCATGCTCTTCTGTTTGACCATTTTCTACTACATTGAACAAGAAATCAATGTCCAAAGATCCGCAATTTTCCTCAGTGAACAATTTAGCAAGCCCTTGACCCCTTACCAGCTTGGTGGGCTTCTGCTCTATGTTGAATTCTATCATTTTTGCAATCCATTTCGCTCTTTTTCCATCAACATCAGGCTACGTTAATACATCCTTTATTGCAGCAGAAGGCACATATGCAACTATTTTGGAATGCAGGATGTATACTCGGAAAGCTTTCAAAGATTTGACAAGAGCATAAGCCTGCTTTTCAATAATATCGTACCTTAACTCAGCATCCCTTAAGTTCTTGCTGAAAAAGGCCACTGGATGCTCTTGAGCTACTTCATCTTGCTGCAACAGAACAACTGCGATTGTGTCCTTAGAGGCAA
Organism: Pinus taeda; assembly: GCA_000404065.3. Lineage (NCBI taxonomy): Eukaryota > Viridiplantae > Streptophyta > Pinopsida > Pinales > Pinaceae > Pinus > Pinus taeda. The sequence continues at coordinate 178,472 of APFE030815446.1, read as the reverse complement.
ATGAGAACAAATGAAACTCCTTTCTATAGTCAGGGCTTATTAAAGTAGGAGCTTGCATAATAGCCTTCTTAATGGAATCAAAAGATTTCCTTGCTGCATCAGTCCATCTTACCTCTACTCCCTTTTTTAACATGGAGGTTATGTGCTTAACCAGATCAGCAAAATTAGGAATGAACCTCCTTACAAAGTTGATTTTGCCCAGAAAATATTGTATATCTTTCTTTGATCTAGGGAGAGCCAAGGCCTGAATTGATTTGACTCTTTTTGGGTCAATTTGAACACCTGCAGCCGACACTACATGCCCCAGTAGTTTTCCTTCTTCCAAAGCGAATTGGGATTTTTTGGGATTAAGTGAAATCCCAAACCTTTTGCACTTCAAAAACACCTTTCTTAAATGTTGTAGATGATCATGATGGCTGCCAGAATAAATAGTTATGTCATCAAGATATATCAGCACGAACTTATCCTTTTCACCCACAAAAGCAATATCCATAGCGCGCTGAAAGGTGGCTCCAGCATTCATGAGCCCAAATGGCATTTTTGCATACATGAATGTGCCCCAAGGCGTGGTAAATGTTGTCTTCTCTTGATCATCCGGATGCACAGCGATTTGATTAAAGCCTGAAAATCCGTCTATAAAAGACATTACTTTGGCACCTGAGACTTGCTGCAACAAATGCTCCATTTTTGGTAGAGGATAATGGTCCTTTTTAGAGCACTTATTTAGATTCCTGAAATCAACACACAGTCTGATTTCTCCATTCTTCTTCCTCACGACAACCAGATTCGCCACCCATTTAGAATATCTGAGAGGCACTATTATCTTAGCGGCCAGCAACTTTTTAATTTCTTTTTCCACCAAAGGAAGGAGCAACGGATTCATTGGTCTCAACTTCTATTTGAAAGGAATAGTGTCTTTTTCAAGCGGAATTTTATGCTGAATTACATTTTTGTCATATGTTTTCAGATCGTTGTACTCCCAAGCAAACACATCAGCGAACTGCCTCATTAACTTGAAATACTCTGCATTCTGATCAGTGGATAGATTAGCGGACAGATTAATAAATTTGGGCTGACCTGGGCTTCCTATATTATGCTTACCCACATTAGCTTGGTCTTCTTTATAGGCAGCTTTGTAAGGCACATCATTGTGATCAAATAATCGCTCAAGAGGAATTAAACCCTTAGGAATGTGGTTGCTAGGAAGTTGGACTATGCTATTATTGCCAATCTTATTTTTAAACAGGAATTTGGGAGCTTCTAGCAAAGCATCATTATTTTGGTCAATTTGCATTTCAGAAAATTCATCAATGACTTGAAGAAACCTATTCAACTCATCATCATCATCAAAAACTTTCCAATGGTGGACATTATCAGGCACAGAGGGTCTATACTTCATTTGTACCTCATAAACTAGTTTGGGAGGAGATGGAGGCATAAACAGACTAGCTGAGACAACAAGGGAGTCGGGAGGCTGATTTTGGGCTCTAGGAATATATGAAATGCAGAAAAAATCAAAGAACTCCTTGACTCTCCATACCTCATCCCTATAAGCTCTCAGCCTTGGATGCTTTGCTTGGAATGTTTTGTTTACTTGCTGAATTATCAGATCAGCATCTCCAAATACCTTCAGCTTCTTTATTCCTCTGTCTTTGGTTGCCTGAAGGCCCAACAGCAGAGCTTCATACTCTGCTATGTTGTTTATCACCTGAAACACCAGCTTTAGGGACAATTCAACTCTTTCTTTCCGTGGGGATACTAGCACCACCCCTCCTCCTGCAGTCTCTTTGGTGCAAGCTCCATCAAAAAACATCTCCCAAATCTGTTCTTCTATATCATGCTTGGCCTGATCTGATTGTTTCCTGATCTGCAATGAGGCCTTCTGAGATTCTTCTATTTGAAGAATGCATGCACCAAAATCAGTGTCCACTGCATATATGGGATGATTTGTAGGATTCTTCTCATCTCTAATGATATATGCCAGTTGTGCTTCTCTATATAATCTCCTGCTTTCTCCTCCAAACACTGGGACAGTTGCATAAGATAGATCATTCTGTAATGTCCCTCCTAGTCTCTTAATCCACCCTCTAGACAACAACATACCAAACTTCGGAGGGACATCGGCCACCACTATATCCATCATCATACTCTTCATAGGCAGCTGGGTTAAGGTAATGGTTAGATCCTTGATCAATCCAAGGCATTTTACCTTCCTTGAATCAAAAGAGAACAAATCATGATAGGGTCTAGTGATATCAAGGCCTAACTCTTCCATGACAGTTTTAGGCATTAGATTGTGACTGGCACCTGTGTCTAGTAGACAATTGTGGAGGATTTTATCATGGATAGTCAATGAAACATAGAAAGATGGAGAACTATTATCAGCAGGTTCAATCATGGGACTAAGCACAATAGCAGGCTTATCATCTTGCAAGTTAACAGAGTCCATGGAGGTTTGTTTAGACTGCAGATCAAGGGCCTCAAGGATAGGTTTTCTGAATAATTCACTCGTGACCAACTCAGCCAGAGGCACAACAACCTTCAATTTTTGAACTTATGATTCAAAACTGAAAGAAGAGAAAGGCTTATCAGTAGTTTTTACCTCTTGGACTGGAACTTTGAGGATGACCGGATCAGCTGCTGATCTTCTTTGTCTGGTATGCTGTGGAGCTACTTGGGCAACAGCTTCTTGTGCAATTGTTTCTTTGGCATTAATTGCATTGGATCTTAGATTATATTTGTGCTGTTGTTCACCTGATTGCAGCACAGCACTAGTGTCCCATCCTTGCTTGCTTTGCTCTTGCTGCAATGACTCTTCATATTCAGCCAATGTTGAAAATACAGCGCTACCTTTATCTTCCATGCAGTGAATTTCATCTTCCTCTTCTTCAAATTGTTCCCCCTCCATTACTGCATTTTGAAAAGGAGCTTTAACCTTATGATCCTCTTTGGCTAGCTCACCTCTTTGCATGATTTGTAGTTGATCGTTTGCTTTTCTGAATGGGTTTGGACTTCTTGGAGCAAATGTGTTTTGCTGCCTTGTTTTGCCTGAAGCCTGCTCTACTTTTAGCCTTGAAACTTTAGCAGCCAATGACTCTATCATCTTAGTCATTTTGTCTAATTTAGGCTTTGAAGTTGGAGCCTGAGAAGACGAAATCTCCCCTTTCGGCTTTCTCCTATCAATATGACTTTTCAACTTCTCTGTTGCCATAATATTTGATTCCACCTCGAGGGCTGCTTCCTGCATATCATTCAAAGTAGGGAATGTTCTTTCTCTCAACAGTAAGCAGAAATCAGGGTCAAAAGCATTAGCATATGTAAGTTTGGTAGTGGTGGGGGTAGGCTTTACCTCAGCTGGTATTTTACTATACATCTTATTAAATCTTTTATTGAAATCAGGCAAAGATTCACCCTTTTCTCTTTTCAAGTTTCCAAACTCAGTATGATAATATAATAGGTCC